>JARYHS010005402.1:0-25004 GCA_031002005.1 Vandiemenella viatica
TATAAATAAACAACGCCGAGAAAAATTACATTCATTTATAAGCTGATGTTATTAGAATTGTGTAATTTGACACAGGCCACCACTGGATGTACTATATTCCAGGTGTAAACTGCTTGCCTTTCTGATGGAAAGTCAGTTAGTGGTAAGCTCAATGTATAAATTAGAGCATTGGAGCAAATGTGCTATGATACATGTAGGAAGAGTCACTGTGGCCCATGACCATAGTTGTTGATTCGTCGTCAGCTGTGAAGATAATGTACCGCTCTCTTATGGCTCAGGTTTATTTTGAACACTGTTGGAGTGAGGAATGGAGTTGAAGAAAGAGGGTGGGGACAACATTTACTTGAGGAATTAAGGAAAGGGATGGTTTTAAGGAAAAGGGGGCAGGGTGATAAACCCAGTTAGGATGAAGATTATAACTTCTTTAAGATGGACTCAAAATTGCCAGACCTGTTGTCATGCTCTAGTGTAGAAGCAAAATGATACTGCAGGGGTGGTTATGGCAGTACACTAGTGAGTCTCGGATCAAAGCAGCATTGGTGATTTTCGGAATTGGAGAAAATGAGAGTTCCTTGAATAATATTGATATCTGTGGTTATCACAGGATGTGTAGGTAAGGTTAATTACAGACTACTGTGGTTTAAATAAAAGTGCAGTAAGGGCTTTTAGGGAGGATGTTAGAGGCCTAGGACAGGTAAAATTGAAATGTGATCAAACACTGGGTTTCGGCAATCAGGTGAGGAGTATAATGTTGATATAGAAAAGGGTCGTACCTAATTCCAGATCCATGGCAAAAGGCTTGCACAGATTTTTTTGTGCATATTGTGCTTGCATCTATATGCATTGTATCAGAATTTGCTGTGCATCATACATAGAATTGTGGGACAAAAGATGGAGAATTGTTCGATCTTAATGTAGATTTGCTTTGTGTAAACATTGTTGTAGGACCAGCTGGATGAGGGTAAGGGATCGTATAAAAAGAAGGGATGGATGAGCAGGTTGTAAGACCGAACCAGAAACTGGGAGTTTTATGGTCAGTCTATTTGGTGGTGTATTTATATATAGGCAGGATCAAAGGAACAGTTTTAGTGGATGTAGTTTGGTGATGCAGGACCCATGGAAACATGGGTTTCTGATGTTGTGTATTGGAAAATCAACCAGAGGGTTGAAAAGGGGGAGCTGGTAAAAAACAACATACAAGCAAAAAGAATGGGGTTCTATAATGCAAATGACAACATCAGTATAATAATATTCGGAAACTGGAGTGGAAAGAGGAATGATCTAACCACACACAGACAGGCCCAATTGGTAAAGGTAACAGTATAGACTGATGGTTGCAACTAAAGACCAAAATGAAAAACTGACAACACATTTTATGGCCTGATCAAAAATGATAATGCCAAAGTACAAAATCAGTATGATGATAAAATGAAATAAAAAGAAATCTATGTAGACATAATTATTATTTGCAGCAAAAACATAAGAAAGGAGGAAGGGTTCCCAAGACAGAAATGTTCTGAGAATTTAGAAGGCCACTGACAATGCAGGTGTGGTTGATAATGTATATGATAATGATGAAATATGAAAAAAAATTAGGAGATAACAAAAATAACAAACATAAATAGTTGCAGGGCATGTTGGATTTTAGATTTTGATAGGTTTAGAAAATGAATATCATTGGAGATGGTGAACACACAAATATAATTCTATTAAATAAATGAATGTATGGAATTAAATTAGAATAGAGCATCATATATTCTAATGTATTTCCACCAACAATAGCAAAAACAGATTTCTGATCATTCAACATAATACATACTTCTCAACACATATGATGTACCAACTAACCTGCCTCCACTGCACTAGTTTGTGCATAGGCTTCAACACTAACAATAATTCTATCAGAATTAATGGCCACAGAGAAACAGTAATGCATGCCTGTGCCATCCCATAAAAGTTCCCACAACTTTAAAAAGCAGTCATGAGTTTTTCCAGGAATTATAACCACCCCTTTTTGGATTACATAGATGGAAACTACTAGCCTACCAACATATCCTTGGAACAATACAACTCCCTGGCCACAACATTTTACAAGACTCTATCATCAAACCCATAACTAATTGTTTATTTTTATTTTTTGTATATGTGCTTTAGTTATTACTAATTTTCCATCTGTTCCAATTTATTTATGCATATTTATCTATTTGTTGTTATTATTAAGGAATTACAAATTTAGCATAGGAAAGTGAACCACCACTTACCTTAGATGACGTTTGTGGGGCGTGAAGACAAATAATAGACAAAAACACACATGCTATGGGTCTTTATCAACATAAGAACATTGTGGAGGGTGGGTGTTGTTAGAGACTTCTTCACAGAGACACTGTTGGCCAGGAACACAGTGGGGATAAAATCAAACTGAGGACAGGTAGAGGGGTAGTGATTTAAAGCTAATACCACAGCATTGTTAAATATCAAAATTTATGTCTGGTGGGTGAAAATATCAAAATAAAAAATATAAATAAGTAAAAACCAATAAATAAAATATAACAAATTAAAACAAAAATCTACGAAGTTAAACATAACCTCAGCTCTTAGTGGTGCTTCAATTTATGTAGTGGAGATGGGGCAAGGAGTAAATGGGGGGGGGGGGGGGGAATTAACATAAATAGTAATAATAAGTGTAATAATAACAATTTTATTTTATTTTATTTATCAATCTTGTTTCATGGATCCCTGCTCAGGAAGCACCTCTGGGATGTGAAACATGTCATTGTTAATATACATACATACAATATGAGTCATAATCATAGTAAAAAAACAATTATATTTTACAAAGAAAAATAAAGACAATAAAATAAACATAAATTTTTACAACTGTGATTTGCAAAAGACATATTGAATACAATTAATTGTTTTGTTCAAATTCTTGAATGGAGTAGAAGGAGTTGCCAATAAGATAATCTCTCAGTTTTTCTTTAAATATATCTTTATTTTCTGCAAATTGTTTTATACCCTTGGGAAGTTTATTAAACAGATGTATACCAGAATAATTTACTCCTCTTTGTACTAATGACAGAGATGTTTGTGGTTTGTGCAAGTTATTTCTGCTTCTTGTATTGAGGTCAGGAGGTTGCCTTGTGCCCAGTTTGTACTGATAAGCATCTACCGAGTTCAGATGAAACTGAACGGTGGGACCGCTGGCTCTAATGGTTTCTGATCTTTTTTTAAAAAAAAATATTATTATTATTTTCTGTCGATATTTCCTCCCTTTGTTAAATGTATCCAGTTTTCAGGCATCTGTAATTTTCTTTTTACAGTTAAATTAATTACTGCCTAAATTTACATGTCTTTAATTTAATTTAGTTGTGATGGAATTCCCTACACACACAATTTTTCCGATTCTTGTACCAGACTATTTATGTCCTATACGAATTTTAAATTCTTTCAACGTGTTTGGTAAATTACTCATCACTTCCTTTGGTAAATGCCTGACTCTCTAATTAACAAAAGAAAATTTTTCCATGCCCTTATACCTGGAATCAAATGCCAGTTTGCGGCCATTGTCATCTTTTGCCTCCATTCTTCCTCCAAAATCTTTCCACTTCTCATTACCAATATAGACCTTGTATATTCCCAGCACTCCACACCCTACTCCTGTCTTCCAATCACTCCCATCATAATAGTTACTGGTTGTGTTCTGCAGTAATTTTTAGAGTTGAATCTAGCAGCCTGTTTTTACACTGTCTCCAACTCCTATATTTCATACCCACCATATTCAAGAAGTAATCTGACCAGAGTTGCCTAACCCAATTCCCTCACTTTTCTGGTACATCCCCTTATCATTCTTTCAAATAAATGAAGGATTTTGAAACATTTTCCTACCACCTGTCCAATGTGTCCTGCCCTGCTGTGTTTATTATCAAATGTTATGCCATGCTATTTACATTTCAAGTCTTGAAAAAGTAGTTCTTCCCTATACTACGATCACATTACAAACTTTAGTTTTTTATCTGTGTACACCACAATCATAATCAACCTTAAGTTTTTTATCTGTGTACCTAATAAGGTGGCTTTTCATTCCTTACTGACCTACCAAGCCAGATATCCTATCCAGGTCACCCTGCAGCTGTTCAGTCTTCTACTGTTTTGATTCTGTTATACAGTATTGTGTTATCTGCAAATAACCTGTCATCTGGCTGTAAACCAAAATACAATCATTTATCAGAATAATGAATACCAATGGTACCAATACACTACCCTGAGGCACTCCTGTTTTCACTTCTACCTCGCCTCTACTTTTTAAGAATTGTTTTACTCAACAAATCACTTTTTCATTCACCCCAGTGGCTATTAGCTTGTTTACATCATTTTATTGCTAAATCTTTCACCTGCCTTAGAAATATCTAGTGCTACACTATCAACTTCGCCTCCCTTGATTATTTTATCTGTAACATCTTGTATACTGAGCCTAAAGCCATGTTGTTGATGTGCAAACCAGTTTCTTTCCTCACACACATTTTTCATGTGCTTGTATATCAATCTTTCCATTAATTTACCTACTACTGATGTCAAACTGATTTGCCACTTTTATGGACCTGTACCACTACTGCACTTTTCCAGTGCTCTAGTAAGCAGTAAGTATCCATAATATATTATAACATTTGAGATAATTTCAATGTTGTATCTTGCTACCTTTAAGGCATCTGTACTAATGTTACCTATACTAACCTCTTTACAGCTTTTTAGCTTTCTTAATTCCTCCATAAAATTCTCAGAAAAAATAAATCAATTTTTATTTAGTCTGGTCATTTTTCTCATGTCCACAAGATCATCCTCTGATTTACAGCCTACAAATCCTGAATCATATTCTATAATGTTCACATCAGTTCAGTCTCTGCCTTTTTTTCTAATTTTCAGTAACTTCTTCTCCATCCTTATCTAAAAATCGTCTGAATTTCTTTCCTTCTACTCAGTTTTCTACCAGCATCTTAGAAACTTCTAAATGCACTGTTCTGTGATCCTCCTACACAAATAATATTCTTCATAAGCTTGTCTTTAGCTTCCTTATTTAATGCTGTTAATTACTTGTTTAGTTTTTTCAAGTGTTCCCTACTGCCTTGCTGTCTCTCAACTCTGTCATGTTATCTTTTTATCAGCCTCTTTAATCTCCTAACTTTCCTATTATAATATTAGGCTCCAGACTATTCTTTATTTTTTTGTTGAGGTGTAAACATTTCTTCTCCTATTCTTATCATCTCCTTGAATTGTTCCCACTTCAACTCCATCATACCTGTGCCTTCCTCCTGTATTGAATCTTCCCCTGAAATATTTCTTCAGATATGAAATATGAGCCTTTATGTAACTGTGTGTATTTCCCTCTTCAGTTTTGGCCACTGGTGTACTGAACTCTCCAGCATTTATCAGAATTGCTTCATGATCACTTATTCCCACAAGGTTATCATCAGGCTTTATTAGGAATACATCCTACGTATTTGGCCCCCTTGTGTTCTGCTCAATTATTTGTGTAAAGCTACGCTTACTAAGATATTTCTAAAACTCTGTTTCCTTGTGTTATTTATCTTGTTTTCTAGATATCCAAGGAAGTTATACATTTTGTACAGCTTGTTTACAGTTAACTTGTTATTTGTCATTATGGTTAAAAAGGAGCTGTGCATCCAGAAGTGCAGATCTCCTGCGTGAATTGTTACCTCACGAATTTTAAAGTGGAGTTATAACTGAGGTTTCATTTGTACATTATATTGTCTTTGTACAAAACTTGACACAACATCAAAAAGCAAACAACATTGTGATATATATATACTAAATTCCTGTAATAAAAGCAATAAATAATTGTGCAGTGTTGTTAACTACATCATGAACCGCAAGCTTGAGATTGTATGTAAAATAAGAGCAGTGGGAAGACTGGTATCGGATGTGGTGACATGCGTGTAGCATGACATTGGGCTTGTTGCTTGAATTAGTTGGGCCACAAACTGTGTAAAATTTATTTGTAAAAGATTGATTTTGTAGGTATTTGATTTGATTTACTGGTGAACCCATTGTTCATTTCTTTATTTTTGAAAAATGGGGTCAAAAAAGTGGAATCTGCTAGTATTGTCTGGAAATAAATGATATTAACTCAAAATGTAGAAAATATGATAAAAATATTGTTATGTTGATTTTAAGTTTATATTTTCATTAAAAAAAAAAATAAATTCTGAATAATTGAATATTTATTTTTCCACCTCCACTTCTGTCAAACGTCCACTTCTGTGGATGTCAAGCACTAAACCTCCGGAATGTCATCAGCAATGTTACAACCCTATGTGATAAAACATTAAAAAAAAAAAAAAAACTTCTTAACATCTCTTAACAGCGAGGTCTTTAGAGACGGGAAAGGATGGGGGGCAAGGAATGAGAAGGAATTCAGCCATGGCCTTTTGAAGGAAGCATCCTGGCATTTGCCTGGAGTGATTTGGGAAACCATGGAAAACCCAAATCTGGATGCCCGGACGGGGATTCGAACCGCCGTCCTCCCGAATGCGAGGCGAGAATGCTAACCATTAGACTACCACGCTCAGTGTGATAAAACAGTGTTGAGGCTAAATGAGTATTTTGAACACTGTAACTACTAATTTAGGAGCTACCTTTATTTTGTATGAACAGCGTATAGTATTTATGTACCCAATTTAGGCTTTATCCAACCAATTTTGTATAAATCAGGTAATTAATTTTCTTCTTTGGTTATAAGTCTGTCCAAAAGATAATAGCCATGTAATCCTAGCATGAAATTTTTGTCATTGTTTTGATGTAGTTAACTAAAATCCATGACTTTGTTCTGCATATTGAACATAATTTACTGTAAAGCTTCTCCAACACACTCACAACCACTCTGATAAGCAGCTGCTGAGCTCCATTTTCTTTGAAAATTCTTTCCAATTAAAAATTTATCACATGGAATATACTATTCATGCGGATGAAATACAGAGGTGAAGAAGAAATTAGCATGGAAACCTTATACCAAGAAATTTGAGAAGATCAAATAATTTGTAGTCTGATGACACAAATTAACTACTACGATAACAATTTTTTGTTATAATGTTCAATCTAGGATTTTTTATTAACTTTCTTGAAAGCATAATCTGAAATATTTTTTCACTTTTTCTACTGAATTTAATGTGGTTAAATTGCTGTCATACTCAAAGCAGGATGCAGAAGTAATGATGTGTCATTTTTAATCATTGTAATCTAAGAACTTAAAATTATCTTTCCCTGTGAGTCACTTCTATAAACCACAAGATTAGTTAGATAAAGCTGTTTGTCTCCCACATTGCTGCATCTACTTGTCAGCAAATAAAGACATTCTATATTTTATTTTATCCCCTTCCTATTCCATCTCAGTTTTGTATTTTGGATTGCTTCTGACCACTTTCTTGAATTTCAAATGATATTGTAATCTGATGCCATTGGTTGTTCAGTTGTTGTTCATATATTTTTCTTGGAATTGTGTCTCAATTCATTCTTTTTGTACGCACATATGACTATTCTGCTACTGTTATTTTATCCTGTGATATTGACGGGTGCATGAGTCTCACTGTGTAATTCCATTTAATGTTGCATCTTTTATTGCCATTCTTGATGCTGGCAGCCTTTCCCTCTACTGCCATAATCCTGTACAACTCTTTCAGGTTTATATGGGCTTTAACTACCAGTCAGAAATGATGGGTAAAAGCAATGTCATAAATTATAATCAAACTGCAGCTTTGTAACATTTTGCTACTATATTAATAAGGGCCTTCTTATTATATGGAAGCTGTGCAATAATCTTTAATTATATACACACTTGGTTTTGAAGATCTCATTCATGAAAATTTCAAATTGGTTGTACTGTGTTTAATGTAATTACTTATGAGAGAAAAAAGCAGATTTACTATGCAGATCTCTTTGTTGTGTTATTAGAGCACTGGAGAGCGTAAAGGTCGCTCTCGTGGGCTCTTCCGGCTGAAGTTTCGGAGAGGCAGCAGCCGTGCAGTACGTGAAGTTGCAGCATGGGGTGTAGTCGAAGTAGCAGCATGGCTGGAAGCTCTTGGTCTGGCTGAGTATGCAGACAGCTTCACACGCAATGATATTCGTGGGCGTGAGCTCTTGGCCCTTGGGCGCAGGGACCTGAGAGAGCTTGGTGTTGTCAAGGTTGGTCATGTCAAGCGCATCCTTGCAGCTATCAGAGATCTGAGCTCGTGATCCAAGAGTGTGTAGGTAATCACACCTACACAATACCTACCAGCTGAGATGAAAGGAGGACAAAAATGCTCAAGTAGCAGCTTGTTGAGTGTGCTGTTGGTTTGTGATGAATCTACATCAGAGTGAGGTTTGAGGAATGATTCTTTTTACGCTTATTGCTGTGTCAAGCTAGTATTCCAAGGCCAAGAATTCTGGCTTTTTGGACCTGCACATGTTTGAACACTTTCTACTGGCGACTGTGCCTTTTAAATTATTGGTTTCAAATACTTATCCTATGTTAGTCCTATAATTGTGAAACTGAAATGCATAAAAATCAGTTTCCCCTAATGTGCTGTTTACATGTAGCACACAATGTTGTATTATTTTAGTTTCATACTAGAAATTAATAATGTTTATTGATGACATACCCCTCTATTTGTCTAGTGAGAGAAAACTGTTATTTTTTGTAGATGGTTTAAATAACTGTTATCCTTAGAAGTCAGATGTGCACTTTCGTTTAAGAACAGAATTGAAGGTATGTTATCATAGATATGTTTCTAACTTCACAATGAAAATTATACACAGTTGTATTTACAGTATTGAGATTGTTATTTTGGATTGAAACCAATCTTTATAAGTATGAACCTCTGTGCCTAATATTACATTTCAGATTTTTCCATTTATCTGCCACTGTCTATACGAAAACAATCTGAAATGTGTTTTGGTAATAATCTTCTCTGAATATTTCCATAAATTTATAAGCTCTCATGTTGAATGCAACTTTTCAGATAGCATCTTACATGCCTAAGAAAACAATACTCAAATATCTAAATGCTCTATGTTTCCTTGTGATATTTTGACCAAACATTAAATATACAATAGTTCCCTAAAGTTGAACTACTTTTTCAGTATTTTTATGTGTAGTTATTCCTGCAAAGACAATGTTCTGATGTTTTTTATTTGGTTAGCACAGTACAATCATACTAACTTTGTTCAGAGTGCAGAACTATTATAATCATGTCATTTATGCTATGGTTTTTACACTGCTGAAACTTTTTCTTATGTTGTTACATTCCTTTTTTCTGCAACTGTTGTTGGCTCTCCCCTTGTGTCTTCCATAATTCACTGTGTATAAGATTTTTTGTAATTATAAAAGATCGAATGATTTGTATTATTTAACATACAAGTATTATCATTCTTGTGCAATATATTAGGGTTTTATTTATAAAATGCCTTCCCTTTTGTTTATGAGCTATAGCTCCAACTAGACTATTTCCTAAAGACAGGTTGTGCATTGTGATAAACTGATAATTGTGTTCTTGCCTTTTATTTTTAAAACATGTTGCATCTTAAGAATTGTGTATAAGTTTTAGAAAATTATGAAGATTGATAATATGTAAACAAAAGTAAGTGTGACAGTAGACTTAGTATTTTAGGTATTCAATATTTCGTAGCAAGGCAGATGTAATAATCTAAGATGTTAAGAAATATTGTTGCATCAAACTAAGAAATTAATTTTTCCATATTTTTTAATACATGGGACAAGCTTTCTCTATTTCATCATTTTCACCTTTTCTATAATTATTATTTTATTTATTTATTTCATAACAGTGATGCCTGCCGGCTTTTATAATAATAAAACAAATTGAAAACTGTTTCATACACTTACTTCTACCTGATGAATTTTTTTGAAGCTATTTAATTAAAAAATATATATATATAATTTGTAAATGCTTGTTATGTCTCTACACTGACATTTGTTTTTGATGTGCTATGAGAGATAGATTTATATGGGAATTTATTCAAACACAAAAAATTTTTTGAAGTATTTGTGATGCATCAGAAACAGTTTTGCCTTACGTGTAATTGTGAAGATGACATAGCACTATATTTAATAAAAATGTATGTAGATTCTGCTTTCTTCTGAGCAATACAGTACTTTGTTAGAATTTTAAAAATGTCTCCAGTGAGGTTGTTATTATTTTTATGAATTGGGTATTGCAATAAGAGAGTGAGATTTTTCTACATCTGTAACTATTATGCTACAGATATATATCAGTTAAAACTGTTCTACAATTGTTATTGGCCATACTGAATGGTCTGTCCAAATAATCCTTGTAGTTAGATTTGATCAATAACAGATGATCATACAATCTTCAGGTTTTCTGGTACCTTGTACTTCATTTCTTTATTTATCACATGTCTTAAAACACTGTTGTAAAGTTAAGAGTCAGAGCAATAACTTTTCCACTTATGAAATGTGATATGCCCTTAAATTTAATAAAATCTTCCATTTCTTTTAACAATCCTTCAACTAAATAGCCACAATCTTGTTTAGCAATGCTGACTCTAGAAACATGAACTGTGCCTCTCTTCATTTAATGAGACTATGAAATCTGTAAGGAGTTGAACTCAGCTTCGTGAAATAAATGAGGAGTCACTATAAAAAATAGTTTGTTTCTGCACACCAAAAAAAAAAAAAAAAAAAAATATTAAGTTGAACACAGCTGCTCATTACTCATTTATCACACTCTGTCAGTCCCCTGTGAAATCAGTAATAGTTGTCTTAATTATCCAATCCCTCCTGGGATATCGTGACAAGAAGATCTGATTAGTTTTCTTTTCCCCCTCATATTTCTCGTGTAAGAAACTATGTATGTTGTAATAATTGTTGAGACACTCATCAAAGCTAATTAACAAGAGCAAGAATAACTGTTATTAAATTTTTATTGATAATTTTTATCAATAAGTGGATTTTAATTACTATGCAATTTCATCATTTAACTCCTTAATTCCAAACATTTACTATTAACTGGAATACCTGAAATATTTTTTTAATCAATTATTTATTATAAGCAATATATTTACAAACAATAAGTTGATTCCTTTGTTTTATGTTATGGAATTGTAATAATACTAGATTTTTTTCCTTGTTTATCCTTGTAACAAAATGATGTTTATACGAAACGATGATGAGAAATGCAGTTTCAGTGAAAAAATTAAAAGTATGTTACAAAGTATCTTCATAATAAAATCATAATTTGCCAGTGTTTCCTTCATCACAAAACAAAGCTTGTCATTCCTACCATTCATAATTAGGTTTCACAATTGTAAGATACACTTAAGATAAAAAGATTTCTCAGAAAAATATTTGTCGAATGCACACTTCTGTTATATATCTCAACAAAATTTGTGTTACAGACATACTCAATCTATCCTGTATTCAGAACCTATCTAAATAAGGAAATGGTGCAGTAAATCATTGTGATTGCAGGATGGTGAAGGAACATTAAAAACATAACCATATAGGAATTTTCAACCATGGCTATTTCTATATGATCTGTTTTTGTGCCTTAACTATTTTTGCATCACCTTCCGATCACCATTGGTAAGTGATGATTCTTGTCTCTTTCTTTATTTACATGTTTATTTGCAAATCAGCTCCTTTTTTCCCCATCATATTTATTTTATTTTATTCATTTCAAATAATTTTGCAGGTTGTCTGTCCTATTTGATTATAATGTAGGTTTTAAGTATCATTGATGTTCCTTCAGCTGACCCTTCATTAATAAATTTATGATATATTTAGAAGTATTTATTCTTTGTTTAATGGCATCAATAAAAAATTTTGAAGTGGATTTTCTGTTTTAGACCACTCATATTGCTCATAATGTTGGTGAGCTAAAGTCTGTGTCTTATAATGCAAATAAATGCAGTGATGCATTACTCACTGCAACACATGTTTTTGTACATATGTATAATCAAATTATGGCTGTGAAAAATGAGTGTTCAACTGAGTGACTGATTATAAGATATTTTGAGTTGTTGACCAAATGTTGTATTAATAATCTCTTCCTTAACTATGTATAAACACAGTTTAAAGTTATTCAAATACATGTTACAAGGTAGTCAAAATTGTGGCAATAATAATATTATCAACTGAAGATGATGAAAAATTACTTCAAGCCGCTCAGCTTTTTACCTCTTAACTGAAAAATATTTGTCACTAGAAAATTAAATGGTAATAATAATTTTTATCCAGTAAGAAAGTAGATCTGAAAGATGTATTGGAAAATTATAAAACTGGTCTTCTCTATTTTAACAATTACATCAATTTATAACCGATTTTACCTACTAAAAAGACCTTACAATGTAAGTATTGAATTTAAGACTCTCTGAGGAATTCAGTAGAAATACTCCCATAAAATGTTTTTTCTATTTTCTTTATTTGTGAAATGAGAATGAAAGAAATTATGTGTTGTTTGAATTTTGTATTACCTTCCTCACTATATTCTCATTCCACATTAATGGCTGTGATACTATAATTGTTATATATTGACACTTTCTCTGTTACTAAAAAATTAAATATGAGAAATATTTTAGTATTGATTGATTATGAAGGTTGTTAATGTCAATTTAATACTTTTTATTTAAGTGATTAAACTCTTGAGTTTTGAAGTAAAGTATTTCTATGTAGATGAAGACTATTAATTTTTTTCTTCATTAGCTTTGAACTGACTTGTATACTACTGTATAATAGCACTTGCAGTTACCTTCACCTGCTATATCTGTAATCTTTAGGAACTTGCAAAATTAATATGTGTTTTGATGCTAGTGAAATATTACCTTGCTCAATAAACTTGAGCGTTGTTAATAACTTCATGTAAACAGCCAAACAGCTCATCTTACTTTCATATTATAAGTCATTTCTGAAGAGTGTGTCATTATTCCAGCATTTATTTTAGTATCCCTTTATGATGGATTACAGCTAATTGACAAAAGTCTGATACATACCCACAAGTGATTTAGATTATACATATAAAAACTCATCTCATGCAATCAACTAAACAGTTTCAATAACCAAATGATGTACGTACTGTAGTATTCAAAACTTGCTGAATTCTTATTATTTCAGTAGATTTTTTCAAGTATACAAGGCATTTGTTTTTCCTTGAAAAATTTTCAGCATATAAAATCATCAGCCAAAAGATAATACACCTTTTTTTATTATGTTTTTCATTGCACATAAATATGCATTAAGCAGTTAATGATACATTGATGAAATTGTTAAGTAAAAAAAAACTTTGAGCTCCATTCATATTAGACACACATGTAATATAGTTTCCTTAATTTTGTAATACCAGAATTCCAGTAGAGTACCATACTGATATACATCATACACTTGAACATTATGAAACTTTTGGTGAAAACAAGTCACTGGCCTAAAAACAAAGATAAATAAAGGAATAACCAATAATAGGAAATACAGTTGGCTATGTTTTCTCATGAATAATGAAGGAGAATGTAAAAGATCTAGTCACAGTTTTGCAACATTTTTGTGAATGGATGCATAATATCCCAATTGATGATTGCAGTATGTCTTTGTAGAGAATGATTCCTGTAGCGAATGAGATATTACATTGGATATTCAATTAACTGTAAGAGGATCGCTTATTCCCTATTTATATATATATAAATTTATAATAGTCTAACATCATTTGCTGTCATTATCTGTAGGGAACTAAAATGTCCTGCTGATAGTTTGGACAATCACTTAAAGTTTCAGGTTATTTCAGCATGTTGGGGAAAATGACAACTTAAAAAAAAACTGTAAAAGAAGCAAGTTATCTAATTATATAATAATCGGTGAGATAGAGTAAATTAATTCTGTGAAATATTTTCAGTAACACTATAGATCAATATGATATGGAATCAGCAAATAATTTGGCTGTAGGAAAAATTAATAATTAATCATGAACCACAAGATGGATTTTAAAGCATAAGAAATAAATTTTGAGAATCCTGATCTAGAGCACAGAATAAAGTTTGGTTTGTCTTCCATTGGATTTATCAATTACATAAACAGTGCTGAGATATGTAACACATGTTTACTACTGACATTTAAAATAGACTGTGATGTGATAATTTGACACAGAAATATCATAATTTTTGCTTAGATCTTACAGCAATGAAACACTTCTCCCAATAATTTTTCTGTGTGTCCAACCGATGCATATAGGAATTTTATCTTGTTTCATTTCCTTACACTCTATAAGAAGATAGGTAAGAATACCTTTGTTAGAGAGCACCCAATACTGTATTTCAGAATAAAATTATGTCCAAGTACATTTTCATTGTCACTATTACCATAAAATAATACAGATATATACCTAGAGGGATTTTGGAATCACGAGAGCAATCAGAGATGTATTAAGTAGAGTCACAATCCACATGATTCTCCATCATTTCTTCTCATTCATTGGTCATATTAATCAAAATTTAACCATTATATCAAATTGAAACTATTCTTTGTTGTTATTTTTGTCCTTTTTAATATTTCACATCATGGTGGTTTGTTTTTTTTATACTTTCTTTCCATACATCTGTTTGTTTGCTGTGAACTTTGGCAATATTGCAATTAAGTTTTCATGGATATACCACTGGAAAACACAATTTTTTTGAAGTAAATAAAATTGGGGTAATGTCTAGATTGCGATACCGCTGCAATCACTTACCGCCTCGCGATGTAAGCACTTCCTGATGGAGAGAGTATGACGTCACTACGATGCTGAATGTGACACATACATTCTACACGCAGCTTTAAATGTCACTAATGGGGCCTTCCATGGAAAGTATCACTAAAACGTCTCATATCGATAAATCGTTAATTTTCTACCAGTAGTATAGGAATAAATTCATTAGCGATGATGTTTTGATGCAGCCTGGACCACATTCAAATGTAACTATTGAACACCTTACTGGGGATACCTAATTTCTATGTCGTATCTATCGCTGTTACTGTCGTTTAAAGCAGCCTGGACCATTGTGCAACGGAAACGTAGTCGTCGCACATGACATTGCTGATACGCAATTTCCAAATCGCATCTGTCTCTGTTAGTATGGTCCAGGCTGCGTTACAACCTAAACGGAAACGGTTCTTGACAAAATCTTTTTTTATATAAATATTTTATGTCATATGAATGATTATAATAGCAATTTCAGCCACGCCAGGAAATACAGACGAATGGAATCAAATACAAATCAATGTAATTGCGATAATAATTATGGCAATGTTACTAATGACATTATGGAACGTTACTATTGAATGATATCAGTTATCAGTAGGGAATGTTGTTGATATTTTTATAATATTATTAATTGTACAAGTAATAATTTTCTTTAACATTTTCAATCTGTAATTTTTATTATTAATATTGTTTACGTTACGTTCTATGACCTCACGTGTATTCAAAAATCGACCGAAGGCTAAACACATCACATGTAGTGTTGTCATACTCTCTCCATCCGGAAATATTTACAACGCGAGGCGGTAAGTGGTTGCAGCGGTATCGCAATCTAGATATTACCTTAAAATTGTTGGCTAACTTGGCCATCTTCATCGGGTGTGAAATCATCTGTACTGGTCTGTTGACTGACAGCTAAGATTTATACAACATAATCTGTTGTACTCTCATGAAGATTTCATTGCAATCAAATGCCAGGAAAGTCTCGATTCTTACTTTAGGCAATTTTGCAAGCCTTTGTAGTAATTTGTTTTTCTGCCCTCATTCATTTTAACATGTTTTGGCAATCATAATCAGAAGCATAGTGTCATATCTTTATAATGATGAAAGATTGCAGCAATTACAACAATTCTAAGATTGATCTAAATCTGAACCTAAATGCTGGTACAACTGTTCAGAGCTGAAGGAATAATGTTGAAGAAAGAAACAAAAGCAATAGGAAACACACATCATATGTACAAAGCTTTCTTATTGTGACCATGTATGTAAGAGAAGTTTGCTGCTCTTAAAGCAGCAAACAATTAGCTAAAATACCCATATCTTTTGTTCTCGAATTAGATTTGCTTCCATGAAACTTTCATTAAACATAAATAAGTCTTTACCTTTAATTTCTAATCCTTGTAACTAATTATGTTCTTTCATACCAACCCTTTATAAAATGTACCTGCAGATACAACTACAGAAATGAATTATATACTTCATTCATACATTAACTAAAATATTCCTGGACTGAGAATATACTGTGTGAGAATGTTTAATTGAGATTTAGCATTGGTAATTTACAGGTCAGTTTTTCTGTGATGCTGACAAAAGATTGAAATAATTGTATTTAAAAATAAGTCTTGTGAAATTTTAAAAAAAATTGTTTGAATTCCTTGATGAGAAAATATCTGCTCTTGAAAATAATTAACTTTTGGTACATCGAAACATTAATGGGTCTCAGTAACTGCCATTTAGCAAAAAATGGCATGTTATTATGTTTGGAACTTACTTGCACCTACAAGGAATAGCGTAATGATTTCAGGCTCAATAATTTCAAAAATTTGTAACTAGATTCCAATTGAAACCATAATAATGTCGATAAATATGCATGGTAGGTCAAGATTTCTGTATAAATATCCAGAATATGTGAAGAAGAGTATAATATACCATTTAATATGCTTATTATGAAAAGACTTAATACTACAAACATTCCCATATTGAGGTATCATTCATATCGGTTAAATAACTTTAAAGAACAATTTTTGGTATCTAGGATCTCACTTGTACAGTGACAGATTCATCAGTAAAGATCTTATGTCAAAGGATTGATGCAGCATGAATATGATTAAGTCCTCTTTGACAAACTTATCAGAATACTGGAAAGTGATACAACTAAGAGTATTTGTGATAGGCCTCACCACACAGAAACTCTCAGTTAGAATGAATGGCCACAGACAATCAGCCCACACCCATAACTTGTACCTTCCAATCCTAGAACATGCCAATAGCCATGATTCCAACAATCTCAACAACTGTTTTACTGTGAGAGCAGTCAGAGTTTTCCCTGACAGCACCAGTGCAGCAGAACTCTGGAGATGGAAACTAACGACCAGAATATCCTCAATATCAGACACCCACCTGGCCTTAACCACTGTTAAAATCCAACCACTTAACCCATCAATATTTTTTGCCCCTAGATATAACTTTTCGCATCAGTACTATGTACCCTTGCTACATATGTTCATTTGACCATTGCCTGCAATATATTATCGCAGACCTTGCCGATATATCGATAGTCTACTCTTAAACCATTCCCCCATCCTACCCCCACTACCCAACTACTCATTTGGTGACGTTCCATGTGTGCACACTTACGGAGCCTAATGGCCCATTTATCTGTTACTGAGGAAGGCACATGCCGAAATATTGTGTATTTATTTATTTGTTTGTCAGCATAAGTGTTTCCTCTCATCGCAGCCATCCACTGTGGTATGTGGTGGGTTAATTACTATTTCCTTCATTATTTAGCTTACCACTTGAAATCATAATGGTCTTGATCCATAGCCATGTGTTTTCATAAATATTTTTTGTAGCATAACTTAAAGAATTATGTTCAATTCATAGAATCACTCCCAATATGTTTTTGGTTGAAAGTTTTGCATCGGTTTGTTAAGTGAAATGAGGAACTTTCAAGGAAGCAGTAGTCATAAGTTACAGCACAAAGGCAATTGGAACTGAATTCTGAAACTGTTACAGCACAGTGTCCAGGGATGATGAACCAAATCTGCTAAAGGATTAAGTATGTGTAATTAGAAGAAATACTTGGAAGGGGAGAGATGGTCATGAACACCAACTACTGCTTCATTTCAGGTATAAGAAGGGAGTGGGGGACTGGGATAAGTTACTAAGACAAATGGTGAACAGTTTATGCAAAACACTATCAAGGTTGAAGATAAAAATTGATGAAATGTTAAAGTTGGTTAATAGTAAAATTATCACTGGGTTATTACCTCCATTGCTGTTAAATTAAATAAAAGTGTAAATACAAACAATTATTTTCATTATTGTCTACTTACTGCTTTTGTCAGACTGGGTTGTCATGTAAACATAAGGTATCGGAAATGTCTTCTTGTACACTGCCACAGTAAGAACAAAAAATATTTGTAGTACTAGTTACGAAATAATTTTGCTCAAAAAAGTCTCAGAATACTGCTGTTGCTAAATGTATATGTTACAATTGCACGTGCTTTTAAAATATTGATAAACTAATATGGACAGAGTCATCACATGCATTTCCTTGAATTGTTATTGGTAAATACTTTCTTTAAAAACTCTCAGGAACATACTGATTTCATGTAGTTCCCATACATGCATTTATTCATTGCTATCATTTAATAACATGTATGTAAATGATTTTAAAATTCATTAGTAAGCAAAATATATCAAACATTTTAACCCTATAAACTTGTTTCTTCATTTATAGTAAATACATTTCCAATTCTCTGAGAAACCTATTTATTTTTTATCATTTCAATGCATGTTTAGTTTATCCATTCACGGAGGGATAGAATCACAATCTTTATGTAAATACACAGAATATTTTTACTGCATGATAGTTACATTTTAATAACTTCTGCAACAAAAATATAAATTTTAGGAAACTATCTATTACATGCTTAACTGAGCTCTCACTTGAACCAGAGGTCAACATAACCACATGAATGTTGGTACTAACTTTAAGGCTCTGAGTACTAATTAAGGGGAGAGGGGAGTGGCAAAAATAATATCACTGGAACTGTTACCTAACAGAAATGAATTAATCAGAATAAAATAAAAAAGGGGACATGTAAAAGTGGTAGTCCTGTATCTACTGAAAAATTTTCTATAACTTTTGCAATGATGAAATCTTGTAAACTTGAAGCTACATTTTAGTAAAAAGTTATATGTATCGCTACTTCCTCATCACAGAAATGACTGTCAAGGATTGTGCCTGGTGAACAACTGCTGTTGAGAAGGAAATTTCTTTGGTTTATATACTTTCTGTCATTGTAAAACCTCAAATTCTCAAAATCCTACTTATCTGAAACGTTATTATAAAAAAAAAATTTATTCTAAGAACATTTGTCAGTGACATATTTTTTCCTTTTTCTATCCATTTCTCTGTTATTAAACTTTGAGATGTGGGGGATAGTGATTTCGTACCTCATAAAGTTATGCATATAAAATGATTACTTTTATTTTTATGTTTAATTTGGTTTATGTTTCAAGTTTGTGGCTATTCTTATTCAGATGCAATATCTAATTTATTTTAATAGCGTTTTACTTTCCACCCTTCAGGTGCAACCTTGAGACTTCGAAAATTCATATCTTTCTTATTTAATGAAGGTTTGAAATGAGGCTTTCACTATTCTTCCATAAATTATTTTGTTATTAGGTTTGGACACATGTATTATGCAACTCAAGGTCAAATGTCTAAAATTACTTTTTTCATCCTTTAAGGGAAATTGCCCATATATCATCCCCCTAAGCAAAATCATCAATTCTGAAAAATAGTTTAAAGTTGTAAATAATTAAAAAATGATTTAAAGAACTCAACATGATACGTAATAGTACTTTTACTGTTTTCATACTAAATAAATCTTTCTCAAGATATATAAATAATGAGAAAAAAACAAATTTTTCAAAAAAGGTGTTTTAATTTATTTCATTTACTATCTACTTTTTTGGAAAAGTTGTGATTCAAAAAGTGTGAAAAGATCTCTTATGTTAAATTTATAAATATAACAACATGTTTATACATTTTACTATAGCACTATTTACCCGTACAGATAAAAATTATAAACAAAGTTTTTTAACTTTTTTAAAAAGAGCTCATTTCCTTGAAACAATGAAAGCATTTTGAACACACGATCCATTTCTCTCCTAGCTTGTCTTGGACAAAATGCTTTCCACAAATTTGACATGATGCATCCCCATCATTGATGGACACCAGTGGAACTTGTGTTTCGTATTCAGAGTTGCTTGCACTTGTGTCATAATTTGTTTTCTTTTTGGAAGTTCTGTCAATGGTGTCCCCACATAATATTTATGTTTTCAACAATGAAATCTCTCTTGGCATTTGATTGCAAATGTTTGTTCTGAGGATCAGCCTCATTTTGTTTCTTTTCTATAGAGGCTTTTAGGATCGTCTTATGGAGACTTCCTGTTACTAGGAATGGAGTCCCGGCTATATAAGATGAAATTTCATCAACTTGTTTTTTTCCTATTGTATATAACCACTCTATTTCTCTTATAGCAACTTTATGACATTCTCAAAATTGTTATTTTTGCCTTAAATCTTCGATTTTAATACATATGCTTCATTAATTACAGTGATCCTGAATCAATCCCGGGATGGATTTGGGAGTACAGTTGTAGTAAAAAAGGTGACCGCTTCGAAGAGATTGATACAGACAAACAACCGTAATAATTGTAACACAGTGTTAGAAACACTTACCTCAAATTAAGGTGAATGGTGGACATAAAAGAGACATCAAGAAAAATGCAATATTTCGGCAGTTAGCATTATTCTTGTCAGAGTGAGACACCAGGCAGGGCATGACGTGCACGCACTGAAGGCTGTCTGGTGAATGGAGGTTGCGCGGTATGTGACCAGCTTAGAGGAGCATCAACATAATTACTGGGTAAGGATATAAATATTATAAAACATATTTTGAGAAACTTTCAGAAGGGAGATTAATATATAAGCAACAAGAAATAATATGTGCTGGGCCGTATTGGAGCGTGGAGTGGAGATTGGGGCCTGGAGGTTGCCACGTGTCGAGGATTTCTGGTAGGCTAGTTCCCATCTACACAATTCAGAGGAGGTTACAGTGTCAGGGAAAACTCTGATTGCCTGAATTGTTGTGGTTATGGGAACTGGCATGTTTTGCCAATGGGCTGGCTACATTAATAGTTTGCCTGTGGCCATTCATTCTGTTGGTCTATATACGAGTTGGTGCAATGGAGGCATTTAAGTTGAGAAATGAGGTGCGTTGTGGTGCAAGTAGCATGTCCAATGATGGGGAATGTTTTACCTGTGGTCAGACTGGGGTAGATGCTGGTAGCTGGAGGCATGCTGCTTGCTTTACAGTGGTGTCTGTTACATTGGAATGATCCCTGTAGTAGGTTGGGGGAATTACACAGTGAATATCTATGAATCAAACGTTGACCAGCCTTTTGTGACCAAATTCAAAGAAGACCACTTCTATTGTTAGAAACCAAAATTAATGTGATTGTTGACAGGCCTTCCACTTGGTCGCCACAATTGATATTTATTGCTTTGATGACCTGGGACACATGCCCTATAGACCTCAGTCTGGTTGGTGTTTTGTAACCAAGTACAAAAGAAGCTGCCTTCTATTGTTGGTTAATTACTTGTTGATACCACCTGCTCCCTTGCAGCTGCTTCTTGACAGGTGGTGGATTTGGTCACGCCCCCTCCCTCCTTTCCTCAATTACCTGGTTGAGACCTGCCTGCCCATGCTTCATCATCTATAAGATGGTACAGGACCTCCCTAAGACAAATTCAGCTACCTATTTAAGCAGATTGAGACTTGCCTGGCCAAGAAAACCCATCCAATAAGATAGTACAGGGGATCCAATTTGACAACAAAATTATTGACAGTAACCTCTCTTTCAACAAAATTTGTTAACCTATTAATGATGATTGCCGCAGTTACAGTTATGCCTTAATTACAAACCAAGTAGATCTTCAATTGATAAAATAATTTCTGTTATTATAAATACTAGCTGATGCCCATGACTTCATTTATGTTTGTAAAGAATTTTGATTGACAGCTACCGACATGTAACCACCATAATGCACATTGGGAGAATCGAGGCTAATACCACACACATAGGGCACTCGAGCATATGTTTCTTCGTTTGGTCCTCACCACATTCACACTTCATATTGGTAGCATCAGTATTACCCCATTTCATTAAATTTTCCCGCAATCGATTTAAGGACCGCCAGACGTTCCAGTCCTCTGCGTGACCAGGTGACAAGTGCTCTGCAACTGTCAGAGGTCCCGAAATGTTCGAGACCTTCATTTTCCACAACTATACTTTTGCCTTTTCAGGTGACACAATTAGTTCCCGCAATGTTCTCAGGAATTTTTTCCTGGACTTGAGTCTTTGGGCTGGTGGTGTATGGCCATGCAGTGGATGAGCGCTTTCCCGTTCTACTTTTGTCCTCTCCTTGTTCGCAGCCACTTTGGATACTGGGTGGTGCAATCCCCGAAAGCTGGTAAAGCCTGTCAACTGGGGTAGGCTTTAGGCAGCCTGTCACTAGTCTACAGGTGTTATTGAGGGCTACATCCACCTGTTTGGTGTGAGATGATGAATATCAAACTGGGCATGCATATTCTGTAACAGAGTATCAGAGCGCCATTGCTGATGTACATATAGTTTGTGGTTGACTGCCCCACTGTGATCCAACTAGTATGCGCAGTAAGTTTTTTGTTGTAGAGATCTTAATTTTGCAATTCGTGCAGTGCTTCTTATATGCGAGGGCTCTGTCGAGTGTCACTCCCAGATATTTTGGGGTGTTACATGTCTGTAACTCGATACCTTACGCTGAGCTTTCCTGTGTTTTAGCTGAAAGCCACACACTTCAGTTTTTGAAGGGTTAGGTCTTAAGTGATTTTCCCTATAATAGCTTGATAGGCCTTTAAGGGCAGCAGACAAATTTTTTTCTACAGCTTCAAGCTTTGTACTCTGTGAGGCTAGGGCAAAGTCATCAGCGTACACGAAGCTCCTGGTAAATGGATGTAATGGCTGATTGGGGCCAGTACACTACCTTGAGGTAGACCATTTTTTTGTTCCCTCTATCTGCTACGCTGTCCTTGAAAGACTCGAAAAACCTACTGTTCTGGAGAAGAGTAGCGATGACCTTGGTTAATCTGGTGACCTTTGTTAGATTGTAGACCTTGTGAAGGAGTAGTTGGTGGTTAACAGTATCATATGCTGCTGACAAATCCGCAAAGACCATGCCTGTGGACTTACAGGTGTCAAATCCATCCTCTATAAACTGAGTTAGACTCAACAGTTGCCCAGTACAATCTTTACAGGACGAAAGCCAGCTTGCTGTGGTATAAGTTTAGGAACAATCACAGGCTGGATACGATTCCGGATTAATCGTTCAGATATTTTGTAAAGGTGGCATAAGAGCTCTATAGGTCCAAAACTTTGGTGTTGTTCCTTTCTTTTCCAGGTTTCAGCAGCGTAATGACTCTCGCCCTCCACAACACTTTCCGAATTTGATATGTGCTCATACATTTGTTAAAGAGCTGTAGAACCCATTCTTTGGTTTTAGATCCGAAGTTCTTAATTTGTTCTGCTCGCATGTCATCAAAGCCTGCCGATATCCCTGTCTTGCACTCTTGAATAACCTTTTCCAGCTCTGACAAACTGAAGGGCTCAGAGAGGTTGTTTATCACTTCCTGACTGTTTCTGTGTGTTTTTCTTTGTTATTTAGGTAGTCTACATTTTTTAATTTCCTTCCCATTCATTAGCAGCTGATGTGTAATTTGGTTTGCATTGATGTTGGAAAGACCAGTGTTCTTCGATGGATCATTGTTGAGGCGTTTTAGAAGACTCCATGCCTTGTGACTATCTCTTTACAGGTCCAGCTCTTCTAAAGTCTTGACCCAGCGATCTCTTTTTGCTGAACTTTGAGATGAGATAAGTTGATTGCCAGCTTCTACTGTCTTTTCGTGAAAGGGATCATCTTGGATGAATGATTTATAATCCATGAACTGGGCAGGTAGATCTGAGGTGAGACCCGGAATATTTGATGATCGGCAGCCACAGGGAATTGATCTTCTGGAGCATTTTTTCACAGTTGCAATAAATGTGTCATGTGATTCTGGTGTTGGTTCAATAGCAGACACAGAAGCATCAAACATTTCTGTGAACATGGACCTGTCAGCTTTCCTTAAATTATACCTTCTGCAGAAAGGAACTCTCTGGGGTCTCACTGCTGCAAACATTTCACACATTATTGGTCTGTGCTGCGTGTTTGGTATTGGGCTACAGACAGACTTCACACATTTCTGGCTGATGTGATTACTGCTGAATATTAGATCAGGGTTATAGCCCCGTCTCCATCTCCCACTGTTGAAAGATGCTGATAGTTTGGGATCATGTAAGTTGATTTACATCTGCCCATTCTTCTACTGCAATGCCATTTTCGTCAATCAAAGTCATAACCCCAAGCAGTACAATGAGAGTTAAATTCCCCATAACAATCTGCAGGTGTTGATTTTGGAAGTTTAAACATGGTTTATATAAAGATGAGATTGTGCAGCTTTTAAGCTCAATGGTGAGGACTTCGATGTCTTTCCCTTCTGGGAAGGCCGTGGACAGGGTCTGAACATCAGGTCGGACGAAGATGGAACTTCGCTATTTATGATGAGGTCTCTCAACCGCTCGGATCAATCCATTTATTTTGGGTCGGCGATTTCACTACTTCTATGTGTCTCCTATACACATAAAATGTGGCATTTGTGTTGATTGCATAGATCATAGGAAATTCTTCTTTGGCTGATGACATGTCTTCAATGTTAATAGATACAATCTTTAAATGTGGGCTTGATTTTTCTGGTGTGAAAGGTTTTCCCGGCATTATACCGTTGCCCAGGGAGCGCCCGATTGCTTCTGATAACGTTTTAAACTCGAAATCTTCGTGGAGGCACCTTTCATGATCCCAATATCTTTCATCGAACACTCTCAACCATCAAATCTTCCACACTCCCACAGCTATCGACATTCGGCCAACGTTGTGCTCGATTGGTGACTCTGTGTGCTAATACCACACACAAACACCAGTGTTCTGCGCTAGATAGTTTTGGCCGAAACGTAATACATAGGAACACATACGACTTTGGTCGAAATATGAAAATGCCCCAGGACGACCACTTTAACCACCACATCTCCCATACCCCCATAGGT
>JARYHS010005403.1:0-29225 GCA_031002005.1 Vandiemenella viatica
TGACTCCAAAGACTACCTGCCCAATTGGGCAGGGGAACTGATTCTATACATATGACTCCAGAATTTACCTTCCCAATTGGGCAGGGGAACTGATTTGAAACATATGACTCCAGAATGTACCTAACCAATTGCGCAGGGGAACTGATTTGAAACAGCTGACTCCAGACTGCACCTGCCCAATTCGGCAGGGGAACTGATTTGAAACAGATGACTCAAGAATGTACCTGCCCAATTGGGCAGAGGAACTGATTTGAAACAGATGATTCCAGAATGTACCTAACCAATTGGGCAGGGGAACTGATTTGAAACAGATGACTCCACACTGCACCTGCCCAATTAGGCAGAGGAACTGGTTTGAAACAGATGATTCCAGAATGTACCTAACCAATTGGGCAGGTGAACTGATTTGAAACAGATGACTCCAGACTGCACCTGCCCAATTGGGCAGGGGAACTGATTTGAAACAGATGACTCCAGAATGTACCTGCCCAATTGGGCAGGGGAACTAATTTGAAAACAGATGACTCCAGACTGCGCCTGCCCAATTGGGCAGGGGAACTGATTTGAAATATATGACTCCAGAATGTACCTGAACAATTGGGCAGGGGAACTGATTTGAAACAGATGACTCGAGACTGTACCTGCCCAGTTGGCAGCGGAATCAATTTAAAACATATGACTCCAGACTGCACCTGCCCAATTGGGCAGGGGATCTAATTTGAAACAGATGACTCCAGACTACACCTGCCCAATTGGGCAGGGGAACTGATTCTAAACATATGACTCCAGAATGTACCTGAACAATTGGGCAGGGGAACTGATTTGAAACATATGACTCCAGAATGTACCTGCCCAATTGGGCAGGGGAACCGATTTGAAACAGATGACTCCAGACTGTACCTGCCCAGTTGGCAGAGGAACTAACTTGAAACATGTGACTCCAGACTGCACCTGCCCAATTGGGCAGGGGAACTGATTTGAAACAGATGACTCCAGACTGCACCTGCCCAATTGGAAAGGGGAACTGATTTGAAACTTATGACTTCAGAATGTACCTGCCTAATTAGGCAGGGGAACTGATTTGAAACAGATGACTCCAGAATGTACCTGCCCAATTGGGCGGGGGAACTGATTTGAAACAGATGACTCCAGAATGTACCTGCCCAATTGGGCAGGGGAACTGATTTGAAACATATGACTCCAGAATGTCCCTGCCCAATTGGGCTTGGGAACTGCTTTGAAACATATGACTCCAGAATGTACCTAACCAATTGCGCAGGGGAACTGATTTGAAAGCAGATGACTCCAGACTGCACCTGCCCAATTGGGCAGGGGAACTGATTTGAAACAGATGACTCACGAATGTACCTGCCCAATTGGGCAGAGGAACTGATTTGAAACAGATGATTCCAGAATGTACCTAACCAATTGGGCAGGGGAACTGATTTGAAACAGATGACTCCACACTGCACCTGCCCAATTAGGCAGAGGAACTGATTTGAAACAGATGATTCCAGAATGTACCTAACCAATTGGGCAGGGGAACTGATTTGAAACAGATGACTCCAGACTGCACCTGCCCAATTGGGCAGGGGAACTGATTTGAAACAGATGACTCCAGAATGTACCTGCCCAATTGGGCAGGGGAACTAATTTGAAACAGATGACTCCAGACTGCGCCTGCCCAATTGGGCAGGGGAACTGATTTGAAACATATGACTCCAGAATGTACCTGAACAATTGGGCAGGGGAACTGATTTGAAACAGATGACTCTAGACTGTACCTGCCCAGTTGGCAGCGGAACCAATTTAAAACATATGACTCCAGACTGCACCTGCCCAATTGGGCAGGGGATCTAATTTGAAACAGATGACTCCAGACTACACCTGCCCAATTGGGCAGGGGAACTGATTCTAAACATATGACTCCAGAATGTACCTGAACAATTGGGCAGGGGAACTGATTTGAAAACATATGACTCCAGAATGTACCTGCCCAATTGGGCAGAGGAATTGATTTGAAACAGATGACTCCAGACTGCACCTGCCCAATTGGGCAGGGGAACTGATTTGAAACATATGACTCCAGAATGTACCTGAACAATTGGGCAGGGGAACTGATTTGAAACAGATGACTCGAGACTGTACCTGCCCAGTTGGCAGGGGAACTAATTTAAAACTTATGACTCCAGACTGCACCTGCCCAATTGGGCAGGGGATCTAATTTGAAACGGATGACTCCAGACTACACCTGCCCAATTGGGCAGGGGAACTGATTTATACATATGACTCCAGAATTTACCTTCCCAATTGGGCAGGGGAACTGATTTGAAACATATGACTCCAGAATGTACCTAACCAATTGCGCAGGGGAACTGATTTGAAACAGCTGACTCCAGACTGCACCTGCCCAATTGGGCAGGGGAACTGATTTGAAACAGATGACTCAAGAATGTACCTGCCCAATTGGGCAGAGGAACTGATTTGAAACAGATGATTCCAGAATGTACCTAACCAATTGGGCAGGGGAACTGATTTGAAACAGATGACTCCACGACTGCACCTGCCCAATTAGGCAGAGGGAACTGATTTGAAACAGATGATTCCAGAATGTACCTAACCAATTGGGCAGGTGAACTGATTTGAAACAGATGACTCCAGACTGCACCTGCCCAATTGGGCAGGGGAACTGATTTGAAACAGATGACTCCAGAATGTACCTGCCCAATTGGGCAGGGGAACTAATTTGAAACAGATGACTCCAGACTGCGCCTGCCCAATTGGGCAGGGGAACTGATTTGAAACTATATGACTCCAGAATGTACCTGACCAATTGGGCAGGGGAACTGATTTGAAACAGATGACTCGAGACTGTACCTGCCCAGTTGGCAGCGGAACCTAATTTAAACATATGACTCCAGACTGCACCTGCCCAATTGGGCAGGGGAATCTAATTTGAAACAGATGACTCCAGACTACACCTGCCCAATTGGGCAGGGGAACTGATTCTAAACATATGACTCCAGACTGCACCTGCCCAATTGGGCAGGGGAACTGATTTGAAACATATGACTCCAGAATGTACCTGAACAATTGGGCAGGGGAACTAATTTGAAACAGATGACTCGAGACTGTACCTGCCCAGTTGGCAGGGGAACTAATTTAAAACTTATGACTCCAGACTGCACCTGCCCAATTGGGCAGGGGATCTAATTTGAAACAGATGACTCCAGACTACACCTGCCCAATTGGGCAGGGTAACTGATTTATACATATGACTCCAGAATTTACCTGCCCAATTGGGCAGGGGAACTGATTTGAAACATATGACTCCAGAATGTAAATAACCAATTGCGCAGGGGAACTGATTTGAAACAGCTGACTCCAGACTGCACCTGCCCAATTGGGCAGGGGAACTGATTTGAAACAGATGACTCAAGAATGTACCTGCCCAATTGGGCAGAGGAACTGATTTGAAACAGATGATTCCAGAATGTACCTAACCAATTGGGCAGGGGAACTGATTTGAAACAGATGACTCCAGACTGCACCTGCCCAATTAGGCAGAGGAACTGATTTGAAACAGATGATTCCAGAATGTACCTAACCAATTGGGCAGGTGAACTGATTTGAAACAGATGACTCCAGACTGCACCTGCCCAATTGGGCAGGGGAACTGATTTGAAACAGATGACTCCAGAATGTACCTGCCCAATTGGGCAGGGGAACTAATTCTAAACAGATGACTCCAGACTGCGCCTGCCCAATTGGGCAGGGGAACTGATTTGAAATATATGACTCCAGAATGTACCTGAACAATTGGGCAGGGGAACTGATTTGAAACAGATGACTCGAGACTGTACCTGCCCAGTTGGCAGCGGAACCAATTTAAAACATATGACTCCAGACTGCACCTGCCCAATTGGGCAGGGGATCTAATTTGAAACAGATGACTCCAGACTACACCTGCCCAATTGGGCAGGGGAACTGATTCTAAACATATGACTCCAGAATGTACCTGAACAATTGGGCAGGGGAACTGATTTGAAACATATGACTCCAGAATGTACCTGCCCAATTGGGCAGAGGAATTGATTTGAAACAGATGACTCCAGACTGCACCTGCCCAATTGGGCAGGGGAACTGATTTGAAACATATGACTCCAGAATGTACCTGAACAATTGGGCAGGGGAACTAATTTGAAACAGATGACTCGAGACTGTACCTGCCCAGTTGGCAGGGGAACTAATTTAAAACTTATGACTCCAGACTGCACCTGCCCAATTGGGCAGGGGATCTAATTTGAAACAGATGACTCCAGACTACACCTGCCCAATTGGGCAGGGTAACTGATTCTATACATATGACTCCAGAATTTACCTTCCCAATTGGGCAGGGGAACTGATTTGAAACAGATGACTCCAGACTGCACCTGCCCAATTGGGCAGGGGAACTGATTTGAAATATATGACTCCTGACTGCACCTGCCCAATTGGGCAGGGGATCTAATTTGAAACATATGACTCCATACTGCACCTGCCCAATTGGGCAGGGGAACTAATTTGAAACATATGACTCCATACTGCACCTGCCCAGTTGGACAGGGGAACTGATTTGTAACATATGACTCCAGAATGTCCCTGCCCAATTGGGCAGGGGAACTGATTTGAAACATATGACTCCAGAATGTACCTAACCAATTGGGCAGGGGAACTGATTTGAAAACAGATGACTCCAGACTGCACCTGCCCTATTGGGCAGGGGAACAGATTTGAAACAGATGACTCCAGAATGTACCTGCCCAATTGGGCAGGGGAACTGATTTGAAACAGATGATTCCAGAATGTACCTGCCCAATTGGGCAGGGGAACTGATTTGAAACAGATACCACCAGACTGCAACTGCCCAATTGGGCAGGAGAACTGATTCTTAACAAATGACTCCAGACTGTACCTGCCCAATTGGGCAGGGGAACTGATTTGAAACAGATGACTCCAGACCACACCTGCCCAATAGGGCAGGGGAACTGATTTGAAACAGATGATTCCAGACTGCACCTGCCCAATTGGGCAGGGGAACTAATTTGAAAGTGTAGTGATTTGATCATGCCAACAGAGTTTCTGATCTATTTTAATACCAAGAAATTTTATACTCTCTGTTTCTAAGATTTTGTTGTTTTTATAGTTTATACATATTGGTTAGATTGGTCCCTAGTGGCCTCTTCTAAAGCTGTGCACTGAGCAACTGTTAGTTTTAAGGATTCAAATAATTCTTCACATTTTACAAAAAGTTGTGTCTGGGTCAGAGAAGCTGTGGATGGGTCAAAGAGATGGGTCAAGGGTTCAGGCAAAAAAAACACTATTTGGCAATACACAATTAACAGAAACAGAATTCTTCCGATCTTCAGCAAAGGGTTCAACACATTCTAACACTGCTGCTGTAGGATCACTATCATTCACAGCACTCAAAAACAATGCAAACTCCTCATCTGTTGTCACCAATTCCTCGAAGGGCCTCTTCTTGCATGTTAATGGTTGATCTGGATCCACTTCACTACACAACATCTTGTATTTCTTATCAGCTGATGCCAGCTCACAGTCCTTCACTTCACAGATCATAACATCACTCTTTTCTCTAAAAGGAAGCCACTCATTTTCTCTTGAAGTACATGTTGTGAAATTTTTTCTTGTGGTCTTTATTTCTAAATAAAAAAGGATAGCACTGATATGGGAGCAAACTGATCCCAATCCTGCCATACAGTTGCAATGAGCTGTTATGACTTCTCCTTTCTTCATGAGCAGAACCCAGGGTTTGAGGAAGGGCAAATTCAGGCTCTGAGAATGGGTAACCTGGATTTATAATAAAAAAAGACATTAGTTACAAGCTATAAAAACATTAAATGAATATTTAAAATCTCGCCAAAGTAAGTACATAATCTTAAACTAACGTACCTGACCAATAACTAGAACTCTGTTGTTGCAAAGTACTTTTCCTTTGACAAAGTCCACATGTCCACTTGTAACATAATTATGGCCTTCCAGAGACTTGAAAGCCTTCATTTGATCCAAGGTTAAAAAGTTCGTTCCAAAAGCAAGATAACCAATCAAGTCCTCTCGCGTAACATTTGGAAACATAGCCGGGTCGACATCGTAGGCTACAAAGTCTTTCACGCACATTTCATACGGATCCTGGCCACCACAAAGGTCAATTTTTCTTCTATACGCCACCGCATCTTCTCCGACAAGAGTCCTACCATAGTTTTTTTTTCGAATTTAGACATTTTTCACTAAGAAAACAGCCGTAAAATACGAGAACACCATCCACCTTCCATAAGAGCACGTACATTAATGGGCCCAGCGAGTGCACAAATATGGCGGCTGAAACTATATCCGGTTCTCGCTTATACCACCTATACGCCCTATACACTCCCATGACCCTCCTCATCCTCCTCCTGTCTTGCAATTAATCCCATTTCAGCTCCTATATCATATCCGTCACTGATTGCATTCTGCGATAATTTCCAGAAACAAATCTAGCAGCCATTTTTTTGCACCCTCTCCAACTCCTGTATTTGATACGTAAAATTAGGATACCATTATTAGGGTCTTCGGTGGTTTAAATTAATATACTGATTAAATTAATTCATAAAATAACGCCAATACAACTGTATAATGTAGGTTTATTGCCGTACGCGTTTCGCCTCTCCTCGAGGCATCATCAGCGACGAATCTATTTTGGGGAGAGGCGAAACGCGTACGGCAATAAACCTACATTATACAGTTGTATTGGCGTTATTTTATGAATTAATTTACTCAGCAACTGCGGAAAAATGGCCTTCAACAACATTGCAATATACTGATTAATTAAAATATAATCCACCAGTAGGTTATGTTGAAGATGTTTGTTTATTTTTCAAAATAACAAGTCAGTGATATTTGTCACATGCAAAGATACAATCCAGAGATACTGGCGCAGTCTTTGGCAGATGCAAAGTGAATCTTTTTATAAACTGACTGTAAACTCAACTGTAAACTGACTGAATACTTAACTCTGTCCTTCTGCCGATCTGTTTATATAGTCTCTATCGAAATTTCTGGAATTCTTCAAAGGCATCCGCCCGATATTTCTTGAACATTAACAATTACTCAAACAATTAAACATATTAAAAACAATCGGAATTAACACAAAATCACTTAACAACATTACAAAATTATCAGAAATGGTAATTAGAGATACTTAAATGCAAAATTATCTACAGAAATCATTTTAAACTGTACAAACATGACCTGTAGACATCATAACTTGCATTAATACCTAGAAACATTTAAGAAATTCTCTTGCACAATTCGGTTCTTAAACATATTAAATGGACTTTAAATAATTTTCTTTCATAAAACAAAAGTTTATATACACTGATTTACAAGAAATTACAAAACAAACATCAGATCATATTCAAGCAAACTTTAGCTCACTACAAATACTTCATACAGTACAATACTATTCAAAATTCATGTATGAGGGCTGTTACAACCCCTCCCCAGGATTCACTTAATTTTACACAGTTAAATTTGATTGAATCCATCATGAATCTAAGCAGGTTGAATGTACACATAACGCCAACACAAACAGGTTACAATCACTCAACCATAATGACTTTTACAATTATACAATGTACACATACAATCCTTCATTACTTACATCATCTGTGCATAGTTCATGACACTGATTCTGGCTATAATAAATGTCCTTTTACAGATCCAATCATTTATTTCAGTTACTGCTTTACACAACAAACATTCAATGTCATCACCTTAAGTTACAATTAGCCTAATTATTTTCACTCCAAATTACACACTTGATGTCTGCTTGTTAATTGACAACAGTATATTTACATTTTATAGCTGATAATTTATCACCACAATGTAGAAAGTCACAACATCATGAAAACACCAAAAGTCTCTACACAAAACTGTCACAAACTGCTTTATACAGTGAAATGGTTACATCTTAAACATTCAGTATTATTACATCTGCATCTGAACTTTAGTACTCACACAAACTATCTACATGCATCAGATATTTACAGGTTGTTGACCCCTTCCCAAACCATGCATTCCAAAAAACTAATTCTATAAGTGGGTTCCAAGATTTCTCTGGAAACCCAAATTCATGTAAGTTATTTTTTTCTAACTTTCCAGTTTTCTTCTACTTCCTGGAAGACATGTACTCCTAAACCGTAGTCAGAACTATCAGCGGCAAGGCAAAAATCTAGATCCCAATCTGGATAATAGAGGATATTGGCATTACACAATTCATCTTTGATTTTTTGAAAATCTCTTTCACATTCTGAGGACCACACCCACTTATCACTTGGTTTAACCAAATCTCTTAAAGCTGGGCTATTTAAAGCTTGTCCCTGAAGAAATCTCCTATAATATTCACACAATTCAAAGAAACTCTTTAGTTGTTTCTTATCTCTAGGTCGGGGAAAATTCTTAATGCCATTTATTTTATCATTACTAGGCAAGATCCCCTGTGGTGTAATACGATGGCCCAAACATTCAACCTCTTTTTGCAAAAATGTACATTTCTTTAACTTAATAGTCATACCCCCTTTCTCAATGCTTCTAAAACTTTTCTAAGTAGCACCCAATGTTCCTCAAGTGTTTCTGACATTATAAGAATATTGTCTACATATATCTCTACTTGTTCAAGCAGTTCCTTTCCTAACACACTATCCAAAGCACGAATAAAGGTAGCCACTGAAATATTTAACCCAAATGGTAAAACTCGAAAATTATAACAACGGCCATCAAATAGAAAGGCAGTGTATTTCCGGGATTCTTCTGAAAGCGGGACTTGCCAATAGGACGCAGTCAGATCAATAGACGAAATATATCTTTTATCTTTAAACCTGTGCAACAACTCACTGATAGGTGGAGGATGATCCCTTTGTGTTACTAAATGCTTGTTTAATGTGCGAGCATCCAGCACTAGTCGCACAGAATTGTCCGGTTTTATTACAACAACCAAGGGATTATTGTAACGACTCTTTGACCTCTCTATTACCCCCCCACTCCAACATTCGATTTATCTCCTTATTCACTTCATCTCTCTTGGTCAAAGGGATGGATATGGCTTAATAAAGAAAGGCTCTTCAGACTTTACAGTAAGCTTGCACTCATAATTTTTGATCAGACATGGTTAGTCAGAAAATACGTCCCTATATTCTTCAATTAGACATTTCAGTGTTTCTTGTTGGTCTGACGGCAATAGTTTCATACTGTTTGGGTAATTAATAACCTTTCCTTCGCTTATCTCCTTACCTTCAATCAGACTATTACTCTAATTACTCTGCCTTAACACATTTACGCAAATCTGTGGCAATAGTTCGTCACAAACTCTAGCTACACCAGCATTCTTATATTTAACCCTCACATGATCTACTTCTTGCATCCTTTTCCAAACAGTCTTCTCAAAATCAACCCAGTATTCCCCACTGTTTAATTTAATCTGTAATTTACCTTCCCCACAGTCTATCACAGCCTTTACTTTTGCAAGCCAATCCATGCCCAAAATGCAATTAACATTCAACTTAGGGACTACATACATGGGTATTTCTAAATTTACAGTCCCCATACACCCTTCCACCAATATTTCCCGCTTAATTCTCTTACTACGAGAACCAGTAGCAGTAATAACTGTCATACTATTAACGGGTAACACTTCAATTTGATTGGTGCTCTCTATTTCGTTAAATAATCCCTGAGAAAGGCAAGAAACCTGTGACCCAGTGTCAATAAGAGCATCTATTTGTTTGTTAAAAGCATTAATTTGTACTATGGGAACTTTAACTAAAACTTCATCCTTATCCTCTACCTCTTCCAATAAATCTTCTCGGGGATTATTCATAAAAATGGTATTAACTCTATAGCAGTTGGTACCTGGACCCACATTCTTGTCCACCACAGCGGGGCCCAACACAAGGGTGGTCTTTAGTTTGCCTGCCCCCCTTGCTGTTTTTCCCTTTCAGATTGAGGGTTCTGTTCTCTCACTCCACCATTATCATTCCTCCTTGTGTAATTATCACGACCTCTTCCCCTGGATTGACCATCCCTTGACCTATTATCCCTTCTAGGGGGACTCCTGCTGCCCCTCCTATGGTGTTGATGGTGGTAATGTTGCTCATTGAATGACTCCTGGGCATCCAAGCGTCTCAACAATTCAGAAACCCTATCTACATTGATTACATCCAAAGTAGCAATTAAATTTCTCGTTTGCTGAGGCAGCCTAGCTCCTATAAAATCAATGAATTCCTCCTCCCCATAAGGATGGTCTAAATATTTACAACGGATCCAACACTTATGAAAAAAATCATGCTGAGTTTCCCTACTAGGTTTATAGGGCCTACCAGTCATCAACTCTCTTTCTTCCTGAATCTGCCTACTAGTCGACCAAAAATGTTTTAGAAAATTTTCTTTAAACAGCTTATAGTCATTCACTTCCCTAGCTTGTCTATCACCCCATGTCCTAGCATAAAACTTTAGATGTTTACACACAACTGCAATTTTCTTACTGTCGGGTAACAAATTAAAATATTCCGACCTTTCAAAATTATCTATAAACTCAATAGGGTGAAGTGTACCACTGTCATCATTGAATTCAAATTCCTTAACATCGGCACTGAGAATTGCATTACCTGTTAAGGGAACCTGACTTAACTGAATCTGCAACCCAACAAACTTTTTCTCCAACTGATTTACATTACATTGGGTTGTCTCCAACCCATGGGTAAGCTGTTCCTGCTGATGTGCCAATGCATTAATATTTTTCCCTACACCAAATACTTCCTGTCTCAACTCAGTAGCTTTAACATCACTGGCTTGGAATAAAGTGACATATTCCTCCCTCACAATTTTCACTGACTTCTTTATAAATCAAATTTACACATTCAGTCTTATTCTGTTCACAAATTTCTGTAACCTTTTAAAATTTCTCCTGACATTCTGTTAGTACCTTCCCCAATTTAGAATCTAAATTGTTAATATCCTCCTTGAATTGAGAGCTAAAACCCTGAAATTGCTATGCGATTTTAACATCAAAACATTTAGTCAAATCAGAGAATGCTTTTCATTGTTTTGTTGCAATTCAGAAAATTTAGAATTAAATTCCGAAAATTTGTTATTGTATTTACCATTGATTTCAGCAAATTTTCTATCAAGACTTAACTCATTTTTAAATTCAGAAAACTTACTGTCAAATTTACTATTGATTTCAGAGAATTTGCTATCATTATCACTCCTTAACTCAATCCTAAATTCAGAAAATTTGCTGTCAAGTTTGGCTACAAAAGATTCTAGAAATGCTTGTAGATTCTATCAGCCATTTTCAGTAATTAGCAAAATCAACATGAAAACAAAGTTAAGAAGAATTAAATTTTTTCTAACCTGCCACCAAATAACATGCCAAAAAACAAATATTTGAATATTCAGTACTTACTGTTATATCACTTAAATACTTTTCGTCACATTAAATTTCAGCTAGCAGCCCTTATTCCGCACTAAACACCACTTTTTTCACTGATTAAAACACTTAATCACACTTTTCGCACTTCGGAAGATGTCGGTTTACTAGGGCCGAAGAAAACCCGCTCGCTGACGGAAAATTACTGCTGATTCCCTACGCCGATGGAAAATCTCCGATGATTGCTGCGTTTAGTCACTCGTTTTACTCTGCTCCGAGTTATCGCTGAATAATTCAATCGTCGAAATCCTCCAACTCGGGCACCTTTTGTAACCTCTACTTATCGTAGTCTGCCGATAATTCGTCGTAATTTGCTGCAGATTTTTTTAGAAGATTAACATCTCATAGATGTTTAATGACTTCTCGTCGTTGTCAACGGTCGCCATATTAGGGTCTTCGGTGGTTTAAATTAATATACTGATTAATTAAAATATAATCCACCAGAAGGTTATGTTGAAGATGTTTGTTTATTTTTCGAAATAACAAGTCAGCGATATTTGTCACAAGCAAAAATATAATCTAGAGATACTGGCGCAGTCTTTGGCAGATGCAAAGTGAATCTTTTTATAAACTGACTGTAAACTCAACTGTAAACTGACTGAATACTTAACTCTGTCCTTCTGCCGATCTGTTTATATAGTCTCTATCGAAATTTCTGGAATTCTCCAAAAGCATTCGCCCGAAATTTCTCGAACATTAACAATTACTCAAACAATTAAACATATTAAAAACAATCGGAATTAATACAAAATCACTTAACAACATTACAAAATTATCAGAAATGGTAATTAGAGATACTTAAATACATAATTATCTCCAGAAATCATTTTAAACTGTACAAACATGACCTGTAGACATCATAACTTGCATTAATACATAGAAACATTTAAGAAATTCTCTTGCACAATTCGGTTCTTAAACATATTAAATGGACTTTAAATAATTTTCTTTCATAAAACAAAAGTCTATATACACTGATTTACAAGAAATTACAAAACAAACATCAGATCATATTCAAGCAAACTTAGCTCACTACAAATACCTCATACAGTACAATACTATTCAAAATTCAGGTATGAGGGCTGTTACACCATACTACACTACCATATTCGAGCAATGGTCTGACCAAAGTTTTATAACACAACTCCCTCACTTCTCTCGTACATCCCCTCATCACTCTCTCCAACAAGTTCAGAATTTTAATGAATCTTTCCAATGATATCGCCCATATATTTGCTTTAAGGATATAAATATCACAGAACTGGAAGAAACAGAAAGAGGGACGAACTAAGAACGTTTTATATTCGGCCTAAAGAGGCATACATGAAGACTGAGTTAAATGCGGAGAAAACTGTATTTAATATAATTACGATGAAACATATTTCCCCCATTCACCCCTTTCATGGTTTTTTAATATATTTTACGTTCTTTGTTGGCGATTTCCCCACCAACCTACTTTTGTTTTTTACGACTTTTAAATTCTGTTAGCGTTTTGGTAAATAATTCATTACTTCTACAGCTAATTAATTCCAGTCCCTGACTCCATTACCTAAAGGACGCTAATGACCTCAATGTCCACTCGCCCTAAAGCAGCAGCAGCAACAACAACAACAACAACAACAACAACTGTTACCTACAAAAGAAAATTTTCCCATACGCTTATGCATGAAATCGACTGCCACCTTGTAGTTTCTCTTCCATGCACTACTCTTAATTCCTCCACCAATATTCCTTCAAAAGGCCATGACCGAATCCTTCTCATTCCTTTCCACCCATCCTTTCCCGTCTCTAAAGACCTCGCTGTTAAGTGACGTTAAGCAGTTAAAAAAAAACACTATCTGAGTTGTTAGATAAGGCTGTAAGGCTACATATGGTGACGTTAGGACGGTAGTCTTTTTGGTTAAAGAATGCTGGCGAAGAAACAAAAATATATGAATGTATAGATACTGATTACAGGAGCAGAAATCATAAATAACAAAATAGGTGACATTTATGAAACAGTAAAGCGGAATTTTGCAACAAGGAGGATGAAGGAGTAGTAATGAGAATATGCTAAAGTCAGTTATAAGTTGTTATGCATTTCATACAGTTTTGAAAGCTGGTAAAATTCGTCCATATTAAGGAACTAATACTGAATCTATAGTGCCTGAAAAAAAAAGTGAAGCACCCAAAAGAGAAGTAGGAAACGAAATGAAACTTCATTGGTTGTGAGAGAATGTGATGTTATAAAATCGAGTCATATTTACAAATAACTTTGCAGTATGAGTACACATATCAGTATGATGTTGTGCACCCTCTCGCCCGGATACATGCTTTGATTCGATTAGAAAGGGTATCATAAAGCCGCTAAATTCTATACTCAGGCAAGCTGGCCGACTACTGTTGGAACTGGTCCATGATATCTTGGATACTGGGTCGTAGCTGATGTCCGAGCTGGTCCCACACACGTTCTATCTGGAACAGATCTGGGGATCTTTCTGGTCACGGGAGTACCTCAACATCACGCAGACATTTCACAGAGACACGCGCAGTGTGTGTAAGAGCATGGCCCTGTTGAAAAATGGCACCACGGATCTGTCACATGTGAGGTAACACATGAGCAGGATTTCCGTGATGTACCTTTGTGCCGCCAGAGTTCCCTCAGTCACTACCAACCGTGACCTGGAGTCATTTTTGATGGCGCCCCACACCATGACGCCTCGAGTAACACCACTGTGCCTCGCCAAAACATTGGAAGTGTGAGACTTCTCCTCGGATGGCACCCATACTGATCGTCGATGGTCATCCCAAATAGTACAGAATTGTTGAATACAACCACATTCACAATTATATGGCAAAATCACATACGCGATATTCAGCAGTTATTGATCAAATATATTGCACGTGATAAATTTGAATGTTCCTACTTGAGAAATTTCTTATTAATTTTATTATTATTCATTTTGGAGATTTTAGGAGCTAATAAAAGAAACAAGTTTTCAAAATTAGATTTTGTTAGTCTGAAGAAATTGTGGAATGAGCTATTATTATTCAAAAGTAAATCATACATTAAGCTGTCGCCATTGTTTGTCTAATTTTGTGAAAACTGTCTCTGCAACCATATTCTTTTTCGTTTTTGGGTATAGGCAGCTATTGTGATAAAAGCAGCACTAGCACCAGCAAAGGCTGTCAGTACCAGTTCTGCTTCAAAACTGAGTTTGGTTTGGACGCGCAACTGGTTTTAGTTTAGACGCTGTTGCAAACTTATGTGCAGAAGCAAGTTGCTCTGTACACCACAATTGTTACCAACGTCAATCAACATTTTCAAACATATTTTTAGGCAGTCTGTTCTTATCTTTAAGGTGACGACCGTAACGATACCTACGCTACGCAGTCAACGGCAGTGGTGTTGGAGGCAATTTATTTATTTAGGTGGAAAGCCTAACAGCAGTAAAGCATCAAAAACACAAACAGTTATTAACAAAAAACTAAAAACACACAGCCATTAACATGAAGTTGAAATCACACAGATTTTAAAGCGACATAAGTCAACAACTTGGAGATCATTATCACTAGCTTTAAGGTCTTACAAAGTAAGGTTGCTAGGAAATCTTATACACGTTAGGTTTTCAACGTAAACATGAGTTGCTGGATCCCTGAGATAACACCATCTTGATTATTCTAGATCTAGATTATTCTTTGATTTGCCTACACCACTTAGCCCGTTTAACGCATTCCAGTTAAGACTGCCAGTTTGGCGCAGCGACTCTACAGTGTCAATTCCTTTATCTTTGGAGATGAAGTCCAAATAATTGGTGAACCGCGTTCTGATTAATCTTATTCCATTCTAATTTTTGCTTCTACTTCCAATCTTATACCAGGGCGACCGATTCCAAACTGACCATGTAGTTTTTTCCATTCATATTGTCTTGAGGCAATTCTTAATAACTCAGCAGGTTTCAAATAACGACAAATCCACGTGTTTGGCATAATCTGCCTTATACATAACAGGCATGTTATACTGTAGAGCAGCGGTCGGCAACCTTTTAACTGGTAAGGGCCACCAGGTGGCAAAACAAAGTAAAGGCGGGGTCGCACATACACAGTAAAAATGCCAAAACTCAGTTTTCAAATTTTATTACTACAAATGAAGAAAAGTTACAAAATTGATCTTACATACTAAATTTAGTGTGACGTTTGAGGTTGCATTTGACTGGCTATTTTTTGTATGTCAGCTTTCATGTTAGAAGTTTAAATACGTAATATATCTCTCAAATGCTCATCTGACACGAGAAGCGTATTTATTTTTTCGATAATTGACGATTGAAAAAGTTTGCTCGCATAAATAAGTGCTTCCAAAAATTTAAATAAACTGCTGAGCAAACTTCCTCAATTCGACAAAATCAGATGGTAAGTTACCTCAAAATTTTACCAAATCATTCATCTCGTAAAAGGCGTTTTTTAGACTCTCATTGGATTGAAGTTCAATCACATTCATTTGTAAATTACTGGGTACATCCTCAACATCGCATGAAAAAGGGTTAGCAATAATCTTCAGTTTGTTCGAAATCTCGAAATCACCAAAAAAGTCAGTGAATTGACCTTGTAACTCCATTAAAATGCCTTTCATGTTCTCACTATCTCAATTAAAATCAATGCCAGCTTTCTCGACAGCCTTTAGACAATTCGGGAAGTGATCTAATTTTTTTTCGTCAATATGTTTTATGAAGAGCCGATTTTTAGTTTGGAACGCCTTTACGTCTGAATGCATGTCAGATATTAGTTTGTTTTTCCCTTGAAGCTTGTCATTCAGCGAATTTAATTCATGAGTTAAATCTGTCAAAAATCCAAGATCTATTAACCATTGAGATTCTGTTAGCTCTGGAATAGATTTCCTTTCTGATTCATAAACGTGTTGATTTCTTTTCTGAGATCGAAAAATCTTTTCAGCACTGCACCTCTACTTAACCATCTTACTTCTGAATAATAAAGGACATCTTGAAGATCTGCTTTCATTTCGGATAGAAACTCACGGAATTGACGATGTGTCAACCCATTATTTCTGATATTGTTTACAGTGGATATCATGATGTACATTACTTTTCTCCAAGAAACGACTTTGGTACATAATGCTTCTTGGTGGATAATGCAATGAAAAAATAATGGGACTTCACATCCTATCTCTGCCAATTTTGTTTTAATTCTATCCACCCTTGTTTTGCCCACTCATGTTTCTACCTCCGTCAGTTGTTACACTTACCTATTTTTCCCACGCTAATTGCATTGACGTCATTGCCTGTTCTATGTGACAAAACAAATCTTCCCCCGTAATCGTTCCCTTCAAACTACATAACTGTAAGAGTTCCTCACAACGTTGAAGTACTTATCAATTCCACGAATGAATATTAGAAGCTGGGCAGTATCTGACACATCATTACTTTCATCGGTAGCTAAGGAAAACCATTCAAATTGTTGTGCTTTTTCTCATAAATTAGCGCCCAAATCGTCAGTGCGCCGGGTACAAGTTCTGGCAGTTAAGCTTATATTTTCAAATTTCTTTTTCTGGTCTGGGCATACCTCTTTAGCCATACCTAAGGCACATTGTTTTATTAATTCGCTGTCGGTAAACGGTCGACCAGACTTGGTAAGTATTTCCGCCACTCGCACGGATATTTGACTGGTTACTTTGAATTTGCACCTTGAAAACACTTTGTTGGTTCTTGAATGAAGATTTGAGTGAGTTGATTTTGTTTTTCTGGGAATCACCAACTAGGCACGCAAATTTTGCTTTATGCTCGGTATCATAGTGACGTTTGACGTTATATTCTTTTTGTATATGAAGGGGTTTTTGGCATATTAAGCATAGTGGCTTTCCATTGCAATCAATAAAAAAGTACAAATCTGTCCATGCATCGTTAAACTCTCTATTTTCTTCAATTAACTTACTTTTTTTTGTTTTGTTTTTTTGTAGCCATCAGTAAAACTTATAACCAACAATGTCAAATACACGCCGTAAGAATAAAAGCGTATTGAAAACATGTCACTTAATTTCGCTATGTAATTGTACGAACTATTAATATCTCACACTAACTGTAACAAAATATTAGGTACCTGTAGGTCACAGAACAATAACTAAATCATAGGTACAGGGCCGCGGCGGCGGCGTGCACATATGAAATAACTTGTTTCACTCAATGGCACAGCCAGTGCGGACGGATGGCGGGCGAGCGAGAGAAGATTATTGTCATCGTTGACCTATTGTTTCAATCATAGGAGAGAGTGGGGGAATCGTTCCCGCTCGCACTTGTGCTGCTCTGTTCGCGTAGTTCATTCGCTGCGCTGTTAGATCGCGTTCACTCTTTTATGCATTTATATTTTATTATTTTATAATATGGGCTTTCGATATGATTTTTATAAGACGGACGCTGTAGAGTAACATAGCGCGGAGCACTGCGGTATGCGCACCCTAGGCATCCTGTAAGTTTCCGCAAGATATTATTGCGGGCAGAAACTTCTGAGTTCAAGCAGAGCCTGAGAGCGAGGGAGCGGTCCAGTGGGACTGCAGGATATTTTGTATTAAAACAGTAATTTAGTGATACGCCCTCTCATCTGATTTTTAGTTTTCTGTTGGTTTCTCTATTTTCTAGATGTAAGGCGCATATCTGAGTTTTGGCTTGAATTGGTTTTAGCTCGTTGTCATCATAGTTTTTTGTGAGAGAGTGTAGACTATTTAGACGCTCCTCCACAATTCCAAAATCCTTTCCTTGCTAAATCGTTTGCATAGATAAGGCTTCGAGTCATCCGCGGCTAAGGTTGATCTTCAAGTGCAGATATTGAGTATCGTCGGTTCCGTGACACAGACACTCCACGGATGCAGGCCATTTCTTCTTTTCTTTTTTTTTCCTCCGTCGAATTTGGTTGCCCTGAACTTCAACGTAAAATCGTCCATTACCAAGTAAATTTTGTATGGTATCTGTGAACTCTGAGTCTATCGTTAGATGATAGGTTTCAGTAGCAAGATGTGCTGTGCAGTGACGTACGATGCAGAGAGATCCATGAATCCTATACTCGTGAGTATCCTTGCTTCAAACTCTCATCATCGTGTTGAGTTGGGATTTGGGTGGTGCAGTTTTTGTTAGCTATGACATCCACTTGCAGATGAACAATTTCCGATTAATTTGGTGGTGGTTGGGGGGGGGGGGGCGAGTCGATTGAGCAGTATAGAGGTAGCACAACAGAGAAGTAGGAGGTTGGTTTGGATACAAAAGGCAGATAATTGTACTGTAGTGGACGGACAAGGAATTTTGGGCTACAGTTACTAAAGTTACTGAAGTTGAGCGAAAGTTGATGGCATGTAGTAACAGTTGAAATCAGGGGCAGTTAGAACAGAGATTCAAAACGATTAGAAGCTCTGGAATGCAAGCACACATGCAGCAATGACATCAAAGTGGATCGGATAGTCTGCAGAATTAAGCTGTAGAAAGACGTCACTGGGAGGCAGCTGGTAGGGAAAGAATTATCGCTATTGGCTAGGGTTACTCCCCACTATGGGATCTAAGGAGGGGAGAGCTGTTCAAAACTGAGATACACGGGCACAGAGAGGGTCGGTCGGTCGGTCAGTTGGTCTTCAGTCTACAGTCATCACCGAACAGATGGAGCTTGGGAGAACCTGGGCGGAATAGGAAGTATGGACAGCTATGCAGCCATGGTACTATGGAGTGACGTAGCGAGTCGACTTCAATAGCCATTATAGCAGGTGGGAGAAAGCCAATGACTTATAAGAAATGTAGCAGGCAGTGATTGCATAAAGCAATGGGAGTTATAGTCCAGGAAAGAGTAAAGGGAATGTAATTATTGCACGTAACTGATGTAATAAAGTGTACAGTTGTAAATATCCTTACTGGGAGTGTTCTTTATAAGAGCTATTGCTCACATCACGGAAGTGTCTTACCCACAATTATTTGTTCCCTTCGGGAAGTGACAAGGCGAACGAAAAAAGTTCGCTGGTCCACCACAGTACGAAAAACTCTTCCGAGTTTCTGTGTAAGACCATATATCACGTATTAAACTAAAGCAAGCTATAACAATAAAATACTTCTTCTGGAGAATGAATGGCCAAATGCTCGTCACATTTGCGTAGTCGGAGTCCGAAACAACGATGCCTCGACATGTGAAACTAATGATACCATAGCCGATGTTAGAATTCTGATAACCATCTGAAACCACAACCATGAAAGCAATATATGACGCTCTCTGTGACGTCGAAAATGTAGAATGTACTTATTACGACATCGTTTCAGACTCAGAAGACAGAAGTATTACTACCACAACAACACAAATCACCCAATGAATTCAGGCATTGAGAAGACACTGCACAAACTCGAGAGTATCATAAAAGTGGGAGAAATACATGGTGGTATTACTGACAAGGCGATAATCAACGAAATATCACACCAAGCACTAATATATGGGAACAGCACATACAGATCTCTTCCAGCTTCAGCTTACATAGTCACACTGTGTATCACCATGAACGAAAAACGGAACTGTCAGGAAAAAAAGTCTACCAAATCCAGAGGCAGTCATTATTCCAGCATTTATTCGGTCATTCCTGCCAAATACAGGAATGACGAACTAGCGCTCTCCAGAAACTTTGTTACTACAATAACAGACTTGAATTTAACCAGGCAAGATTTTTTTTCTTATGGTTTTACGCCTTGTTATCGTCGAGGATTAGAGGCAAGGAATGAGAAGGAATTCGGCAATGGTATTTTATAGAAACCATCCCGGTATTCATCTGGAGTGATTCGGGGAAGTCATGGAGCACTCAGATCTGGTTGGACGGGAATTCGAATCCATGTCCTCCCGAATGCGAGGCCAGAACGTTAGCACTCAACCGCTATGCTGGGTTACCACACAAGGAAACCTCCAGTGAGAAGAAGGGCATCAACCATATTGCAGTGTCGCACATCTCGAGAAATTTAATTATGAATTATATTTATAGATTTTAAATTGAACCAAGCGACGGTGTTAAGCTTTGTTACACGAGACTGTCTATCAAGACAGTTGGAGAGTTATGCAGTTTGCAGTTTAGAGGGAACACAGAGGTCGTTCTAAAGATCGACGCTTATAATCGGCGATAGAGAAACATCCAGAAGACACTAAAAGGCGCTGACAAACGTTTCTCGAGCGCTAACAATCACGCTTACAATGAAATTCAAACAAAATCACTTACAATTTATACAAAATAATTCACAGTAATTAGGAAAGACTTTAAAATTGAAATTAAAGATATTTACATGCTTTACATGAAATGGGTTACGTAAACCACTCAAAATAGCTGAACATCGACGTCAAAACATTTATAATAACAAGCTATCAATTAATATTTCAAACGTCATACTACTTCTGATCATATTACACATACACAGTCTCCTTTCATAAAAGCAATGTTCATTCAAAAGAAAAATATACAAATCGATAATCATTCAGCTTTCGTGTCTCCTTACTTAATTCCTAAGATTAAAATTCACAGTAAAAAATTTAACATCACTTCTGAGAGCTACTATTAGCTGTGTATTCTTCGGCTGTATCCTTACCAAGCATGGCCATTCATACAGCCACCGATAAAATCCCCACAGAAATCTCCGCAGTGTAGTTTCACATATTGTTTAACTGTCCTCGTTATTTAAAGAAATTACGAACGCCAAACGCTTCGAAAGATTTTATTAACTTTTAATAATAGTCACACACGTACTTCCACTATTAGTTGCAATAGACGACGTCTTTGAAATGAATTGGTAATGGTCCTTTTTTTAACACCATTGTATGCCAGAAATAAAGCCTTGTAATTACCGCATTACTACTTCAGCCATGTAACATTGTAATTATTGAAATATGCAATGAACACCTTCCATTATCACCGTACATAGCATATAATTGACAGTATCTGGCTCGGTAAATCAATTTCCACCGAGCTCCCCATAAATCTCTTGCATCAATTATTCAGATTCGCACTTTAAAGCACACAAAACTAATACTACTGTTAGCGTACAAAACACAAAAGAGACTACCTTAGGTACACAATTTTTAAAAAAATACTAAAGATTGTGTATGATTGGTAGGCAGAATTGTTTTTTGAACGTTTGAAGTGTAAAAACATTGGCATAACGTTTGATGATAAACTCATCTGGGCAGAACACATTGGTGAAGTAGTAGGAAAAGGTTACAAACTATTTCATTTACTGGAGAGGGCGATGAGAGGATGTACCAGAGAACTTGGGGAATTGGGTTACAAAACTTTGACTAGAAAACTGCATTAATATGGTGGTGCAGTTTGGGACTTTGGACCCACATTTTGGGTATCAAATACAGGAGTTGGAGGGCGTGCAAAGAAAGGCTACTAGATTTGTTTGTGGAAATTATCGCAGTATCCAGTCAGTAACTGATATGAAAAACGAGCTAGATTGGAAGCCATTGGAAGACAGGAGGTGGGTTAAGAATGTGCTGGGAGTGTACTTGGCGTATGTTGGAGATAAGGCTTGGAGGGATATTGGTCGAAGAATTAGGAGTAGTGGACGGAAGGAAAAAGATTAAACTTTCCAATGGGATATGTCACCAGCTCAAAATGGTTTACAATTGTTATGAGAAACGTTCTGGACGTTTCCAGCGAATGATTTGGTCACCTAGACCGCCAGACATAAATCCAATTGAACTTATCTGGGACATGATCGAAAGGTCACTTCGTGCACAACCTCGGGCAGCAGCAACACTTTAGTAATTATGGGAGGCTGTAGATGAAGCATGGTTGAATATTTCTTCAGGGATCATCTGAAGACTTGTTAAATCAATGCCACGTTGAGTTGATGCATTTTGTCGCGCATAAGGCCGTCCCACGCGATATTGGGATGTGTGTCATGAAGTTTTGCACTTCAGTGCATATTATACAGCTCATTATTTTCTTTTTATAGACAATTCAGCACACAGTTATTTCTTAGGTTGGAATAGCAACGACATCTGTGGGAAGAGAGAAAAAATATTTTGAACGTTTTTAACACACCTACGAAGGATGGGTATGTGAGTTGATTTGATTTTTTATTGATCCATTTAGTCAATTTATAGTACAGGTGCACATTTGACATTGGATAAGTCATTTTGATGATTAGATGTTACATATTATTATGAGATGATGGGACTTATATACATGATTTCTAATAAAATGACAAAACAAGTGTACATGAAGAGAATTTAACAATACAATAGTTGATGAAAACAAAATTTGAAGGAATCACAAAACCCATTTTTTTTTAATATATATACTTATATACATGGTTGATAATACAATGACAAAACAAGTGTATATGAAGAGAATTCAACAATACAATAGTTGATGAAAACTAAATTTCTAGGAATCCTAAAACCCATTTTTTTTTTATGAGTCCATATATTCACTAATTCATAAAGTTACAGAAACAATGACGAAGCTGATATGTTATTAGCATTTCTTCCATCGTGTTATCCGCGATTGGAATGCTTAGAGTTAGTTCCGGTGCAAATCACCCTCTGCCATCCACAGTTTTGTGTTTTGCAGAGTATAGATGAGTAGCTGATGGCCATGCATGTAAACTGGCACTCAGTTTCATGCATAAAGGGATGGGATTCTTTTTTTAGGTCAGAACGTCAGGGATTGGAATAAATTACCAATGAAAGTGATGAATAACTTACCAAAAACGCTTAAGGAATTTCAAACTAAAAATCGGAAATCACACAAATTAATAAGGGAAGAAATTTAACACTCAAAGTATATATTATAATAATAAAAAAAATACTAAGAAGTGGGTAATTAGATGATTAGGGAAATTGCCACCATAGCATGTGCTCCAACGCTATTAGTGATTCAGTTCAATCATTTTGAAGGGATTTATACATGCTACTTCTGCATGAACTACTTCCGATGGAAATTCGTTATTTACAAAATATGGGTCAGCGTGTTGAAATGGCAACCCATCGCAACCGATGTGATTCGTTAAACTTAGTCTGCCGATGGAACTGGTTCGTGTTCCAGCGTGGTGCAAATATTGGAAGCGTTTAAATTTTACTATCTCCATTATCGATATTAGATATCGACAATCACCACGCGGCGTAAAACGAAATATTGAAAGGCAATGAGCAGTGAGGGTTTCCTGTACTTATAATTTCAATTACTAACTTCCCGTCTTGCCTGAGAAATGCGAAATTTTTCCGTTATTTCGACAAATCACACCGTTATTTTTATCACAGTTAGGCCAAATTCAATAAGCAATATATCCCAAAAGACCCTTTATGGACTCATATTACCATTTATAGTCAGTCCTGGCATCATTATAAGGTGAATCCTATCCAATGTTACTCCTGTGGTTGACTATGCATTCCTTTATATCTTTTTTCTGCAATTCGTGCAATTTAAGAGGAATCTTTCTCAGTTCGCACAGCGCTCAAATCTCGACGCACAATTCTCTTTTTGCCACAGTTTTATCGATAGCAAGTTTGAGATATCTTGCTAAGATGACTTCAAACGCGAAAACGAGTCAGCCTGCTTCCAGTTTAACTGTTGCTACCATGAGCAAGGGCGCACCCAAGGTCGGTGGGAGGGAAGATCAGCTGTATCCCCCGCCTAGAAGAAAAATTAAAGGGTAATATCTAAACAAAAAATACCACAAACGAGTAAGTACCTCATCAAATTGAATAATGAACCTTGTGATTAAAGTAGAGCGTCTGTGGTGTTGTTTTAGAACTACTTTTCGGTTAACTGTTTTAATCTCCCAAATCACTTCATCGAAACCAATACGAGTTGCTCCTTCCCTCCTAGTTTAGATAGTGCACTCGCCCTTGACCACGAGATAGATTAATTTAAACATAACTGAGAACATAACGACAAAGAATCTTTGCTAGATTTCAAACACTTCATTCGGCCTGATGGAAAGTGACTCAATACACTCATAAGCGTCTTCCGTACTTCTACCATTTTTCAGAGTCACATGGCACAAATAAAATATTTTCTTCTGTACGATTTTTTTTTTTTTTTTTTTTAAATCTGCTTAACGTCTTTCTAACAGCGACGTCTTTAGAGGCGGGAAAGGATGGGGGGCAAGGAATGGGAAGGAATTCGGCCATGGCCTTTTGAAGGAAGCATCCCGGCATTTGTCTGGAGTGATTTGGGAAACCATGGAAAACACAAATCTGGATGCTCGGACGGGGATTCGAAGCCGCGTCCTCCCGAATGCGAGGCCATAGTGCTATCAGATCTAGGTGACCGCGTAATAATAGACCATACTTTAAGCGTAAATGCGTGACGTGTCAGTGTTTTCGGTGAAGATCTGTGGGGCGGACATTTCTTTGTTATTGGTTCGGCGTAGCGATTTGTGAAAATAAAAAAAAATTTAAAAAAATCGAGATTCGAGCAGTGATTAAGTACTTTGTAATTAAAGGAAACTACAAAATTTGAAGTAAATTCTCAAGATATTATGAAAGAACTCAGAAAGCTCGAAAAACGCATAGGTGCTGGTGTAGATAACATTACTACAGATGTATTAAAGATTGTAGGATATGATATTGTACCTTACCTTGAAATTTATTTAAAATTAATCTGAAATCTTACTGCTAACCAGAGGAATGGAAAAGGGAGATAGTAGTACCGGTTCAATTGTTTTGAAAATTACAAGGCGATTAGTTTGACATCATAGGCAAAATGATGGCGAGACTGATATGCAACTCTATCAGAAACGTCTGTGAGAAAAGAAACTGGTTTGCAGATCGATAATATGACAAGGATATTCATTTCAATCTCAGATGGTGGGGCTGTATGCAAGATATTTCAGATGAATTGGACAAGGGAGGTGAAGTTGATAGTGCAGCACAAGATATTTCTAAGGCATTTGACAGAGTGAGCCCTAAAATGGTTTAAAATAAACCGAAAACTATTAGATTGGATGAAAAAGTTACTTATTAAGTAGAGGAATTCTTAAAAGTCAGAAAGCAAAGTGATAGAGTAGAAAATACATTATCAAAAATGGTGGAAGTAAATATGGGAGAGCCAGATGGTAGTGAATTGGGACCATTGCTGTTCATTATTCTAAAACATGATTATGTTGATGGTTTACAGTGAGAATTTAGATTGTTTGCAGATGACATAATGGTATATAATAGGATCAAAACAGGTGAAGACTGTAAACAGCTGCAGGGTGACCTGGATAGAATATCTAAATGGGTAGGTCAGCATAGAATGAAGATAAATAAGTGTCAGCTTATTAGGTACACAAATTAAAAAAAAAAAACTACAGATTGTTTGTAATTATAGGGCGGGGTAAAAATTGCTTGTTGAAGGCTTGAAGTATAAATATCTTGGCATAAAGTTTGATAAAAAAAACTCAACTGGGAAGAGCACATTGGGTAGGTTGTAGGAAAAGGGAACAGAATACAATATTTATTGGAGAGGGTGATGAGAGGATGTACCAGAGAAGTTAGGGAGTTGGGTTAAAAAGATTGATCAGACCACTGGTTGAATATAGTGGTGCAGTTTGGGACCGACATTTTGGGTATCAAAAACAGGAGTTAGAGGGCGTGCAAAGAAGAGCATCTAGTATCTGATAGGATAAAGGAGCTAGATTAGGAGTCATTGGAGGACAGGAGGAGTGTGGAGAGAGACAGCTCTGAATGTACAAGGCATATGTTTGTGTTGGGGCTTGGAGGGATATTGAAGGAGTAGGAAAATTTCCTTTTGTTGGTAAAGAAGTCAGCGATTGGAACAAATTGCCAAGTGCAGTGATGAATAATTTACCAAAATCGCCGAAGGAATTAAAAATTAAAATTTTAAATCGCAAAGGAAGATGGGGCAGGAATTTAACACTTGAATTATGTAATACTAGACAACCCGTGCAAAAATTTCGCGAATAAAATACGTTGAATAGTGAGGTTGAATGCTTGTAAAATAATGAAAAGTAGAACTGCACTTTTGTAGTAAATATTTATTTGTTTAGTGTAATAGGTACGCATCAAAATACTTACAACATATTACAAAACAGTTAATTTAAACACACTGTATGTATGACAAACTGTCACTGACCTTAACAAAATACAACCAACATGAACAAAATGCACACAGCATATCAACATCTCTGTGATATGAGTTGCTGTGTAAATAAAATTTTACATTGGAATTGTATAGCAAAATAAAAATGTTTTTGTAACAGAAAAAATATCCGAAAAGCTACTTATTGTATATAAAACAGTTTATTAACATTTCTGCGATATCTGCTACTGCAATCTACGGACTTGGCTCTAAACTGTCTCATACGCGCGACCATTGTAACCATCAAAATCCGAAAAATTCTTTCTTAATTTATGATTTTACCTAATTGGAGACCTCAATCTTTAAAGCGATATATCATTTATCGATTTCCGTTAGGCATCGAAGGAGATAAATGGATCGTATTTTTTAAAAAAAAAAAAATAATCACACGCTTTGTAGAAATAATATTGATACTTTTGCCTTTTAAGGGCCGAATTCAAAAAAAAAATCCTTCCTTAAAATATGGAACACCTTGGTCTTTAAAATGATACCTCAATTATCGATTTCTGTTAGGCATAAAGTGAGGTAAAAAAAAGTTTTTGAAATGATGAAATTTTTACCCGTTAAGGGTTGAATTTCAAGAAAGTTCTTTCTTAAAATATGATGTGACCAAAACGGATACTTTGATATTTGAAACGAAACCTCATTCTTCTATTTCGGTTATATATTAATGGAGATAAATGGCTCGTGACACAAAAATGTGTTGAAGAACCATTAATACTTTTCTCTTTAAGGGGTATAATTCTATATAATTTCTCTCTTAATATATGATGCCACCAAAGCGGAGACATTACTCATCTTAATACTACTTCGTTTTGTCAATTTCGGTTAGGTATCCAGGGAGATAAATGGCTCGAGACACAATAAACGCATTTTAGAAACACTGATATTTTTGCCCTTTAAGGGTTCAATTCAGAAAAAATTCCTTTCTTGAAATATAATGTTACCATGGCGGAAACCTTAATCTTTAATATGATACCTCATTTATCTACATCGGTTAAATATGAAAGGAGATAAATGGCTCGTGAAACAAAAATGCGTTGTAAAACCATTGCTACTTTTTCCCTTTAAGGGTTGAATTCAAAAAAAAAAAAAAAAAAAAAAAAAAAAACAACTTTCTTAACATATGACGTCACCAAAGCTGAGACATTACTCTCCATAATCCTACTTCATTTATCGATTTCGGTTAGATATCCAGGGACATAAATGTTTCTAGACACAAAAAAAAGCATTTTAAAAATATTATCATTTTTGCCCTTTAAGGGTCGAGTTCCGAAAAATTCCTATCTTAAATATGATGTGACCAAAGTGGTGATCATAAGCTTTAAAATGACACTTCATTCAATGATTTCGGTTAAGTATGAAGGGAGATAATGGATTGTGAAAAAAAAATACCTGATAGAAATAATATATATGATAATAAAAAGGGAGTAATCCCTGGGGTGTAAGGGTTTGGGAGAGGCTATATTAGCCTTTTCCAACCAAATGTCAACCCTCTCCTTCACGTGGTGCACCCTGTTTGCACGGACGAGGCTCTGGCGACTGAAAGATTCCCGGTATAAGGAATCACCCACTGCTCGCCAACGGCCTCTGAAAGGAGGGCGGAAAGAGCGGGGAGCGGTTCAGGGCACCCTCTTGCCCTTGGGGTTGGAAACGGCCCCTAAAGGCGGATGAATCAGAAATGATCAACGGCATGGGGATGCAGAAGGCAACGGGAAACCACTGCATTAAAGACCCAAAGGGTATCCCGAGGACATGTAATCCTCTCAAATTACATATATCATGATGGCTTCTTCCTGGGTAAAATATTCCGGAGGTAAAATAGTCCCCCAATCGGATCTCCGGGTGGGGACTGCTCAGGGAGGAGTCATCAGAATGGATAGAAACATTCTACGAGTCGGAGCGTGGAATGTTAGAAGTCTGAATAGGACAGGTATAGAAAACTTAAAAAGGGAGATGGAACAACTTAAGTTAGATGTTGTTGGGATTAGTGAGATTAAATGGAAGGATGCACAGGATTTCTGGTCTGGGGAACACAGGATAATTAGCACACAAGCTATCAATGGAGTCACTGGTGTAGGATTTGTAATGAACAAGAAAGTAGGGAAACGGGTGAGTTATTATGAACAGTTTAGTGACAGGATTATTTTGATGAGGTTAGAAACTAAGCCCGTCCCAACCACATTAGTACAAGTGTATATGCCAACGTCACAGGAAGATGATGAAGAAATAGAAAAAATATATACAGAAATTGAAGAATTAATCCAATATGTGAAGGGGGAGGAAAATCTAATAATCATGGGTGATTGGAATGCGATAGTGGGAGAAGGAAAAGAGGGGAATACTGTATGAAGTTTTGGTCTAGGAGAAAGAAATGAGCGAGGAAGCAGGTTGCTAGAATTTTGTGAAAGATATAAGCTAGTAGTGGCAAACACACTGTTTCAGAACCATGCAAGAAGAATATACACCTGGAAACGTCCTGGGGATACAGGCAGATATCAGCTAGATTACATCATGGTCAAACAGAGATTCAGGAATCAAGTTCTAGACTGTAAAGCGTACCCAGGAGCAGACATAGACTCTGACCATAATTTGATAATAATGGAGTGCAGACTG
>JARYHS010005404.1:0-11717 GCA_031002005.1 Vandiemenella viatica
TCGTTCCGCCATCCAGGGTCGCAGACGGGCGTTGCGTCGCTTTTAGGTTGTGCCCACATCTGACAACCTAGCAGCGTTCCGTATTGCCAGAGCTAAGGCGCGTCGAGTTATTAAGGAGAGCAAGAAGAGGTCATGGCAGAACTTTGTGAGCAATATAAATCGTTCCACGCCTTCGTCGAAAGTATGGGAGTCCATTCGCCGTATATCTGGAAGGTACTCCCGCCCACCAGTATCTGGGTTACTGGATCACGGACGGATAATTACTGACGAACGAAGCATAGCGCAGCTGATGGCGGAGAACTTCGCCGCCATCACTTCGTCCGCTAACTTTGACCCTCGGTTTCAGCGACGTAGAGTCGCTGCCGAGAGGCGCCCGCTGTGCTTCGATTCGTCGAATTCAGAGGCCTACAACTGCCCATTACATCTTGGGAGCTGGAGTCAGCGTTGAACAGCGCAAATGACACTGCTCCAGGGCCTGATTGATCCAGTACCAGATGCTGAGGCATCTCAGTAAGGATGCTAAAAAGTACCTTCTAGATATTTTTAACGACATTTGGACCGGAGGACACTTCCCCGACTCGTGGAAAGAAGCAACATTAATTCCCATTTTAAAACCTGGCAAGGACAAATTGTTGCCAGGTAGTTATCGTAGTATTGCCTTGACTAGCTGCGTGGGAAGACACTGGAGAGGATGGTGAATCGCCGCCTCGTCTGGTGTCTTGAATCCCGTAATCTCTGAGCCGCTTTCAGTGTGGATTCAGGAAGTTCCGTTCCACCTTGGACAACCTGATCCTCCTGGAGGCGGCAATACAGGATGCGTTCATCCGCAGCCAACACCTTGTGGGTGTTTTTTTCGATCTTGAAAAGGCTACGATACTACCTGGCGGCATGTGATTTTAAAACAGTTACATGAATGGGGTTTTAGGGGAACCTACCCCGTTTTTTAAAATCATTTTTATCTGGTCGTTGCTTCCGGTACCGAGTCGGTGGTGAAGTGTCTGATCTTTTTATTCAGGAAAACGGTGTCCCTCAGGGGTCAGTTTTAAGCGTTACACTTTTTGCCATCGCTATTAATAGCATAGCAGCCATTATAAGGAGTCCCCTACGGTACTCCTTATATGTGGACGACTTTTTAATTTTTATTGTATCGGCCAGTTGCAACTCACGCTGAACAGGCTGGATGAATGGTCAGTGCACACCGGTTTTCGTTTCTCCGCTGAGAAAACCCGGTGTGTACTTTTTACTCGCAGCAGAAGCCTTTTACCAGAGCCTCACCTTACCCTGAGGAACACCGTTTTAAGTTTTAGTGATACTGTTAGATTTCTGGGCCTCATTTTTGACACAAGGCTTAACTGGCTTGCGCATCTAAAAGATGTGAGAGCCAGGGCCTTAAAAGCTCTTAATCTTTTAAAATGTCTGTGTGGCAGGTCATGGGGCGCTGACCGCTCCTGCCTGCTACAATTTTACAGAGCCTTTGTACGGTCACGGTTGGAATACGGCTGTATTGTCTATGGTTCGGCACGGGACAGCTATCTGCGTATATTGGATAGTGTCCACCATGCTGGAATTCGGCTCGCCACAGGTGCATATCGCACCAGCCCTATTGTCAGCATTTGTGCTGACTCGGGCGAGCCGCCGCTTACCATCCGCCGGCAACTCCTCATGGTGCGACACTACCTGCACGTTGCCATAACACCTGGCAGTCCCGTGCACGATAGTGCTCCATCCCAACTACGAGCGGCTCTATACCAACCGGCATAGAGCCACTAAACCGTTCAGCTACCGTACAAAGGCTATTTTAGAACAATATGGATTCGAGCTTCCTTCTTTTTATCACCAGGGTTGGAGTAAATCTCCTCCCTGGCTTTTAAAGAGGCCCAGAACAATTTTAGAATTATCGCGGCACAACAAGCTGTGTACCGCGATAATGTTTTTATCAGAATTTTTAGAGATGTTTTAAACCAGTATCACACGTTTACCCCGGTGTATACGGATGGGTCTAAGCAGGCTAACGGAGTTGGTTGCTCCGTAGTGTTCCCTCGAGCGACTTACACATTCAAATTGGACGGCAGGTGCAGCGTTTACACTGCCGAATGCTATGCCGTGTTGAAGTCGCTCCAGCATATGAAAGTAATGCGCGATAAGTTGTTCATCATATGCTGTGATTCCCTCAGCTGTATTCAGGCCATAGGAAATATGTATCCAGCAGATCGTCTAGTCCAGGACATCCAGGACGCCCTCCTTTCCCTTCAATCTCGTGGAAAGGAGGTGTTATTCTGCTGGGTACCGGGCCATGTGGGAATCAGAGGGAACGAGGCAGCTGATGAAGCTGCCAAGTTAGCCTGCGACAAGGTCAGAACCGACTTTGAACCGGTCCCAAAGTCAGACCTTGCCTCGGCGGCGAAGAGATTTATTTTTGATGTTTGGCAGAGGCAGTGGCTGGAAGTTGAGCATAATAAGCTCCGGCTGGTCAAACCGACCGTTCAGCCGTGGAGCAGCTCCTTCCAGCGGGCGAGGAGGGATGAGGTTCTCCTTACTCGCCTCCGAATAGGGCACTGTCCTCTGACGCACAGCTTTCTTCTCCGCCGAGAGGACCCTCCGGAATGTGATGCTTGTGGCGTACCTTTGACGGTACGCCACATTTTAACTGAATGTGTATTGTTTTTAGATCTAAGGGCAGACGTTGGCTTAGCCAACGATCTGTCCCTTATTTTAAACGATGATCGTGACAACGTGGCTAAGGTTTTAAAGTTTTGCAGCTTGGCCGGTCTTGTCCCAAAAATTTTGGGCAGATCGGCCTAGGTTTTAATTGGATTGTGGCCATTTACAACCACCAATCCAAGTACTGTTTTTACTTGTGACACTGCTTATATGGCTGGCCCTTTACAGCCAGCCAGCTTACGCGTTTTTTAAACTGGTTGGCCCTTTTACAGCCAACCAGTTAATGTATGTATTTTTATATTTTATTGCTATTTTCAGTTTTATGTTTTACGTTGCTGTCTGCGTGGCCGATCTCTTTACAGTCGGCCACACAGACGGTATTTTAATTAGTATGCTAGTATTTTATTGTGCTGTCTCTGTGGCCGACCCCTTTACAGTCGGCCACACAGACGGCAATTTTGCCACGTTGTCACGCCTGGTTGTTGTTAGGGCGCTAATGACCCCGTCGTCGACGCGCCCTAAAACCCCAATACAACAACAACAACAACAACAAGGAATCTTCTACCAATCTGCAGACCACCTTACTTCATATAGACAGTGATCAACAAACAATTGTAAATGGTTTATTAATGTTGGAAGATTTGAGGTTTTTTCGGCTATGATATAATAAAAATGTTCTAGGGGTAACTAGTCGAGTTAGTCCCAGTGATAAAACACAATATTTTGGCTTTACTGCCATTCTCAAGTTACATTAAAGTTGTCCATAAGATTGTATATAAATATCAGGAATATAAATGAATTGGTGAGATGCAGAAGGAAAACATTCCACTTTTTGTTTTTAAACTGAGATAGCCATTTTGTTCACCAACCCTTCCTCCATCTATTGACCTAAACAGAGAAAAAATTCCTCCACTTCTAATGGTTAAAACAAGCTGTTAAATTTGAGTGACATGCAAAAGAAAGATTCCAGGAATGTTTCCTTTTTGCTCTCATTAGTCAGTTAGTTCCTATTTCTTTTGGCGGAGCGCACTTCTAGACGTTAGAATGTGGAAATATAGTAGGATCTTTGGATTTATATTGTTGTTATATGTTTTCATTGGTAAATTGTTGTGCTATTTCAGACCTATAGCTCTAACATTGTGATTGTTGTTAGTGATCAGCGTTCTTGTAACAGTGTAAACTTTGTATCAAGTGTGTGTTGTAAGAGAAGAACGGTGATAGTGTGATGTCGTTGTCAGAATCTGAGGTTGATGCCCCCAGAAGAAATGAAGGTGCTCGGGAAATTTGAGCAGTGTATGAAAGAAATAAAGGGAAGAGTTTGTGACTGATAAGGTTTTCTGTAGAGAAGAAGAAAACTGGTGAAGATTGCAGATGTAAAAAACAGTGTATGTTTGAGTTTTGATCAAGAAGAGAAGGGCAGAATTATTGTGAACGTTTATAGTGGTAGGGAGAAAATGACGAGATACATATTTGATGGTTTCACTGAGAGACATGATGTGGCGCTCGACATAGGCCTAAATATGAGCACTCCAAGCAAATCACATCAAGCTACAAGTATTTTTGCAGTAAAGGGAATACACGAGTTGAAGTATGCAGAAAAGCCTTCCTAAGTTTTACCCGGTGTTTCCGCAAGGCATGTTTTCGTTTGGCCCATCTGGTTGAGAAGAATGAACTACCTACAGACTTACGAGGTAAGCACGATAACTGTGTTCGTATTCCCAATGATGTATAACAAAGATTCATCAGCACATATCATCGTTTCCCACAAAGGTTTCCCATTACATGCCTTCACCTTTAGTGTACTTGGAGTGTGGTTTGACATGTAGCTTATGTTTCAATTATTTTTGGATAAGCATCAAACCTGAGAGATATATGAAATATGAATATTATTTGAGGTACTTCAAAGAAAATTTTAACTATCGATTTGGCGTCCTCATAGATGTTGTGTTCACAATGTGAGGAACTGGGAAATAAATAATCCCCTGCACTTAATAATGCTGCCAAGGTTGCAACTGCTCAACTTCTCGTTCATAAACGCAGAGCCAAGAAATTTTATAACGAAATTGAATGAAGTAACCGCGCTATGTAAAAACAAAATTGACGAAGGAGGAATAGTATTTGATTATATGCAAAATCTCACTCTTCCTTTACTTCCAGTTCAGGAAATGTTTATTTGAGGAAATTATCGCACATTGTTTTTTGTATCCACAACCTTGCAAATGGTAAATCTGTGTTTTAATACTTACCATTAGGGGACTTGTAAAAAGGGACCTGATGAAGTTTGTAGCTTTCTGTGTGATTATGTAAACACCTATGTACCGCCTGAAGTGAAAACTCTACATGTGTTCAATGATGCCTGTAGCGGGGCAAAATCGAAACCACACTCTGGTCAGATTTCTATTGAGTCTCATCATGATTGGCCGGTTTGAAAAAATTCATCAGTACTTCCCAATACGTTGACATAGCTTTTTACCGGTGTGAAAGAGATTTTGCCATTGTCAAGAGAACTGTGCGACGCCAAGATCGAATATACACACCTTTACAGTATGATACCCTCATTAAAAAATGCAAAGAAAAAATCACCATTTGAAGTGAGATCTGTCAAAACTGAACAGATAGTCAGCTACAAGGAATGGTGGCACTCAATATTCAAGAAGTATAAAAAGAGTCTCCATCATCGAGCTGATTTCCAGATCAGTCAATACAGACACTTCATATACAGGAGAGATCAGAAAGGGTTTGTTGAAGTATTCAAATTCATAAATGGATTGAATAGTGATATTTTTCAACTATACAAACATTGTGGTGACCTGATGCTACCAGTAGACCGTGCCTACGATCATAAAGTTCCCATCGACCTGAAGAAGATAATGGATGTGGCAAAGATAATGCAGTATATTCCACATGAACATAAAGAATTCTACAACACAATATTTCAATGGTCAGCAGAAAATGACACAGAAGATATTGACTAAATGTATGAGGACAGTCTACGAGGGAGACATTATTCAAACTTAGTCACTCTCTTTTCTTGTTTATTATTTACATGTATATGGTGATTTTTGCTCTTGTCTACTTTTATATGCATAAGTATTTCTGAATGTAATTCTGCTATAATTTTTTTCAATTTTACCTTGGAATACACTTCTAATTACAAAAATATTTGAAAAATGCTTCATTCAGCAATCAGTGAGATGCAAAAGGAAAATATTCCATGCTCTTTGGACGTAAATTACAAGGTCATGGAGAAGATTACATGATATTGAACAAGTGGAAAATATTAACCTCAATTAGTACTACAAACCACCAATAGTAACTTTTTCTCTCCCACTTACCGTTTCCATTTTATAACGTTTTTTTCGTTTCCTGAAAAACTAGGTTACATGGAATGTTTCCCTTCTGCATCTCACCAATTCAAATGGTTCTGTTATTCTTCTCTGCAAGTAACCTGATTAATTTAAAAAAAAAGTAGCTTCTTCTTCCCCTAAGATATGCTGAGATTGTCCAGGTAAGAATTCAAGGTGTGTTGTGGAAGGAGAAAAGTTTGTTAAATTTTCTTTTAGTTGGTGGTTGATTATTTTTTCTGAACATGTGTGTTAGAGCAGTTCTGACTTTGCCCTTCATTGTGTGCTATGAAATTTTTCCGATTCATCCTACTCGTGCTCAGGATAGTCATAAATTTATTCACTTAGAGTGGGTGTAGGAAATTGTTATGGCTTGGGGCCCACTTTATGGAAGCTGAGGTTAGCGGTGGGCTGCACCTTTTAAAATGATTGCAATTATTTTCGGATAAGGTATAAATTGTGCCATAAGATCAATAAATATAAATTAAATAAACTAGTGGCAGTTTTATTCAGCTTATTTATTGTGCTAATTTCATATCATCTACAGCTGCAAGCACAGTCAGTTTTAGAACAATCTTTCCAACATATATATATATTTTAATGTATATATAATAAGATAACAATGAAAAAAAGACGCTAAGTAGCGGAAAGGAATCAAATTAGTATAGGGAAATGAGTCACTACTTACCTTTAGATGATGGATGTGGGGCAATCTCCGGCTGCACCCACCTCCCATAATGTTCTCTTGTTGACGAAGGGTTTTTTCCCCGAAAATTTCTGTATTATTTGTGTTTGTGTCTTTTTCTGTGTGTTCGTGCCCCACATCCATCATCTAAAGGTGAGTGGTGGCTCATTTCCCTATCCTAATTTGATTCCTATATATAGGTAACAATGAAAGGAAAGAAATGCCGCGAGGCAACATTTACTTGGAAAAGAAAGGGAAAACACACCCAACACTCACCAAAGTTGAAGGGAGGAGGGCAGCAGCAACACAGCACAATACACAAACAAGACCAGCCACCTCTCTGTTAACTTGCAAAAGGGGATTTTCACCCGAAATATTGTTTTTTCTTTGTTTGTGTATTGTGCTGCTGTGTTGCTGCTGCCCTCCTCCCTTCAACTTTGGTGAGTGTTGGGTGTGTTTTCCCTTTCTTTTCCATATATGTATATATATATATATAGGAATCAAATTAGGATAGGGAAATGAGCCACCACTTACCTTTAGATGATGGATGTGGGGCGCGAACACACAGAAAAGACACAAACACAAATAAAGAAATTTTCGGGAAAAAACCCTTCTTCAACAAGAGAACATTATTAGAGGTGGGTGCACCCGGAGACTGCCTCACGGAAAGACCGCCAGTCGAGAAAATGGTGGGGGAAAATTCAAACATAGGAAAAGTAGAGGGGCAGTGAATCAGAGCTCATACCCAAGCAAAAATTTTTTTAATATCCAAACTAATTTCTGGTTGGTGGGAAGATCAAAAAATAATATATATTGAAAAAAATTTAAAATATTATACAAATAAAAATATATATAATAATAATAATATTTATGAAGTAAACATCACCTCAGGTTAGTGGTGGTTCAATATAGGTAGTGAAAAGAAGAGGAATTAAAAAAAAAAAAAAAAAATTATATGAGCGGGTATTATCTAAGTTGAGACCAGGTGGTTGCCTTGTGCCAAGTTTGTACTGGTAGGCAAGTTCCCACCTTCTGAGTTCAGAGAACTGCTGCTATTAGGGAGAACTCTGATAGCAACGAACTGTGTAACAAGAGTTGAATATTCAAGTCGTGGGTTATGCATGGGCGAGCAACTGGGTGCTTTGGGTTCTGTGTGAACACCGTCTGACGGTGGCCATTCATTCTTATGGAGAGTGCATTTGTGGTCAAACCATATATGAAGCCAGGCAGTGGTTGCATGTTAACTGGTATATTACATGCGTGGTTTCACAGGTGGCGTGTCCTATGATAGGGAAGCTTTCCCCTGTGACCGGGTTGATGAAAGTGGTGGAAGCATGGTGTATGTCACACATCTTGCAGCGTGGTCTATTACATGGGAAAGAGCCTTGGGGTTGACTGTTAGGAGGAGGAAGACTGTGTTTGTGGACTAGAAGTTCGCTGAGGTTAGGAGGCCTGCTGAAACAGTTCTAGGAGGGCAGGGAGGATTTTAGGAAGAATGGATCTCATTTCAGGCAGTTTGTAGTAATCATAGCCCTGCCGGAGGACTCTGTTGATGGATTCGAGGCCTGGGTAGTACTGTGTGACCAAGACTGGATTGTGGTTGGTTTTTTGCGGGTCTGGGATGATTGATTGGCTGATTCAGTATGATGTAGCACGTGAAAGCTGTTTGTTAACCAAAGCTGGAGGGTAGTTGCGAGATATTAATGCTCTGAAATACTGTTTTGAATAATCCATGAGACTGTTGGTTAGAGAGCATATGCGACTACCTCGAATGCCGAGACTGTAGGGGAGTGAACGTTTGGTGTGGTATGGGTGGCAACTGTCGAAATGGAGATACTGTTGAAGATTGGTTGGTTTGATGTGAACTGAAGAGTTGAGATAGCCATTGGATAGGGACAAATCGACATCCAGAATGTGGCCTGGGTGTGGGAGTAGGACCAAGTGAATTTCAGCATGCTACAGTTATTGAGATGGTTCAGGAAATTTAGCAGTTCATTTTCTCCATGCGTCCAAATCATAATATGTCATCAATGAAACGAAGCCAAATGAGGGGTTTGAGAGGGAATTCTCCAGAAATGTCTGTTTCCTGCCGGCCCTGAACAATTTAGCATAAGAGGGGGCCATGCGGGTACCCATGGCAGTTCCGCAGATTTGGTGATAGATGTTGCCTTCGAAGGAGAAGTAGTTATTATTGAGAATAGGTGGGCTATTTGATGAGAAGATGTCATGGAAGGCTGTTGGGTGGGCGCTGGTCCATAAGTGTTCCATGGCCCTGAGCCATGCCAGTGTGGAATGTTTTGTATACAAGGACGTGACGTCAATGTAAACCAGTATTGAGTCGGAAGAAGGGTGGGGTAAGGTAGAAAGCCGGAAGAAAGTGCTGGGTGTCCTTTATATGAGAAGGGAGCTGATTAACAATGGCTGTAGGTACTGGTCAACCAAGGCAGAGATGCGCTCAGTTGGTGATCCGTAGGCTGCAACAATAGGGCGTCCTGGATTGCCAGGTTTATGATTTTGGGCAATAATAAGGGTGGTGTACGTGGATTTTGAAGAGTGAGAAGCGAAATGGATTGTGTGTGAGACCTTGGAGAGTTCCACTAACTGTACTTTCTTGAATTTTTTTGTTGACAGCAGGAGTTGGATCTTCCGTAGGCAGCAGTAGGTTTTGGTTCTGATAGCTGACGAAGAGCTTCACCACATATCATTCCTGTTCATGACTACAGTGGTTGAGGCCCTTGTCAGCTGGAAGGATAATGAGTTCTGATTGCTGGAGAGTGTTTTCCTGGCACGGTTTCAGCTGGGCTAGATTATCGGTGTTTGCTAAGATTTAAGGAAAGTGGGAGAGGCCAACTGGTGGAAAGGAAATCTTCAAAAATTTGGAGGGGGGATGGTTCTCTGGGGAAGAGGTGGAGGGTCAAGTGTGGATGATGGTTTGATTTCTCTAGACTTGGTTCTAGGTTGTCTGATATCCCTGTTCACTTCTATGAGTCAAAGTGATACTGCCAGCGAGTGTACGTCGAACGATAGAGAGTCACTGACTAGTTTGGCATTAATATATATATATATTATTAATTTAAAAAAAAAAATTGCAATGGAGCACAGGCTCCAGTGGCAATTTCCTACACACCATCTTCCCCCTATCCTGCACCTACCTACATTTGCCCTCTACAAATTTTTATCTTTAAATTCTTTCAAGTTTTCGGTAAATTATTCATCATTTCTCTGGTAACCTCATTCCAATCCCTGACACCCTTACCTAAAAAAGAGATCTTCCCACACCCTTGTGCCTGAAATCGAGTGCCAGCTTGTGGTCATGGTCATCTTTTCCCTTCCATGTACTACTTTCATACCTATTGCAATATCTTTCCATGCCTCATCGCCAGTATATGCCCTGTACACTCCCATACCCTCTCATCCTCCTCCTGTCTTGCAATGAATCCCATTCAGCTCCTTTATCATATCTGTCAACTGATAGCATTCTGCAATAATTTCCAGAAACAAATCTAGCAGCCCTTTTTTGCACCCTCTTCCAACTCCTTATTTGATACTAAAATGAGGGTCCCATACTACACTACCATATTCGAACAATGGTCTGGACCAAAGTTTAGTACCCAATTCCTTGACTTCTCTCGTACATCCCCTCATCACTCTCTCCAACAAGTGCAGAACTTTGAAACCTTTTCCTACCTTTTGTTTTTTATTTGTGTATCTAATAAGCGACTCTTCTTGCATTTATCTTCATTCCTGTTTACCAATCCCCAATTAGATATCCTGTCCAGATCACCCTGCAACTGTTTACAATCCTCTATCGTTTTGATTCTTTTATACAGCATTATGTCCATCTGCAAACAATCTAATTTCAGATAGTAACAATCAACACAATTAATTCATTAGAATAATGAATAGCAATGGTCCCATACGCTACCCTGTGGCACACCTATTTTTACTTCCACTTCTTTTGATACTACATTTCCTACCCTAACTTTCTGTTTTCTACCTTTTAAAATCTTCTAACCCAGCAAATGACTTTCTTATCCACTCCAATGGTTTTACCTTATTTTACTACCATTTTATGGCTTACTCTGTCAACTCCTTAGACCAGTTGATTGGGCAAACTTTTTAAGGGGAGGGCCACATAAAATAAAAATTATCTCGGCGGGCCGGAATTTTGTTTTGTTTTTTGTAAGTGATAAACTTTATTTTTGATTTTTACATCACACACAACTTATATTATTTGCAACAATGGTATAAAAACTTAAAAAAAGTTTACAAAATTGAGAGGAGGAAGGTGCATGTGACAGATGAAACTGTGACTAAGCTTCTAAAAGTTGTTCATAATCTGGTAGAAACTGGGATGAGTGATTCGCAGTAGTGAGCTAAATGGTGTCAGTCAATCGGTTTTTCTAACGCTGGTTTCTGCAAAGCTTCATAGTAGAAAACGCCTGTTCACACAGGTAGGAAGATGCAAACATCGCAATTATCTTCTGAGCGTGAGATTTCAGGTTTGGGAAACTTGATTTTGACAGAGCCTTGTAGAACTCAATTTTAGAAACGTTGCGAATAGTTGCTTCAATCATATTCATTGCAACTCAATCATTCGAGCTGCAATTCTGGTTTGACTGATTCACAATCCAGATTAAATGGCACGCTAAAAATATCCAGCGTCATGTTCGATAACTTTGAGTCTTGGAATCTTCGTTCAATTCTTCATGAAGACATTTCAAGCTTTTTCTCATAGCTCCTAAGTTTGTCTTCCCTAACTGCAACAGTCTTTAGTCTTGGAAAATGAGGTAAGTCTTTCTTGACTAGTTGTTTGGAAATAGATTCAATTGCATTTTGAAACCCTTGATATGACTCCAACTATCATGGATTAATTGATTCTTCCCTGGAGTTTAGGTTCAATTTATTGATGTACTCAAAGATCTGTAAAAAATGCAAAGTCTGAAAGCCATACAATATCTTTCAATGTTCACTCTCCATTCCTTTTTCTTCCATGAAAGAGATTATTTCGTCTTTAGAGCCCAGAC
>JARYHS010005405.1:0-29215 GCA_031002005.1 Vandiemenella viatica
ATTCTTACTCCAATATCTTTCCATGCCTCAACATCAATATCAGTATATGTCTTGTACACTCCCATGACTCCCTTCACCCTCCTCCCGTCTTCCAGTGAATCCCATTCCAGCTCTTTTATCATATCTGTTACTGATTGTAGGGCCTATTATGCAGTAATTTCCAGAATCAAGTTCTTTTTTGCACCCCCTCCAACAAACTGTATTTGATACACAAAATGTGGGTCCCATACTGCACTACCATATTCAAGCAATGGTCTGACCAAAGCTTTGTACCCCAATTCCTTTACTTCTCTCGTACATTCCCTCGTCACTGGTGTGGAAGTAAAAGCAACCAGTAACTCAACGGTAAGTTATCTACATGTTGGATTCTTTTTTTATGTCCCATTTGTGAAGGGAGTGGTTTGAGAGAGACTGTCGATTTTTTGTACTTGGCAACATGTTGAAACGAATCTTTTGGTAAATGACCAAAGTTATGTTACATTTGACAGATATAGAGACTGCCCCACAAACTTCTACTGATTGCAGAAAACAACTGCTTTGTTATGATGGTGATTGGCATTATTCTGTACTGACTGCGAAGCATACATATAACACTGTTGCAAGTTCCTGATGAAGTAGCCAAGAATTTTTAGAAGACCGCTCGGGAAGTAGCACTTGTTACTTGGGTTAAGGGATTTTTTTCAGCATAGGGTTACTAGATTTGGGTTTATTATAACTGGAAATTAACTGTATGGGTATTAAATTGTTTAATTTAATTTAATTGCAATGGAACACAAGCTCCGTTGACAATTTCCTTACACACCCATTTCCCCCCTTTCCTACACCCATCTACATTTGCCCTCTACAAATTTTAACTTTAAATTCTTTCGACGTTTTTGGTAAATTATTCATCATTTCCCTTGGTAAACTATGCCAATCCCTGACACCCTTACCTATAAAAGAGAATCTTCCCAAACACCCTTGTGCCTGAAATCGAGTGCCAGCTTGTGGTCATGAAGCACTACTTTTCATACCAACGCCAATATCTTTCCATGCCTCAACGCCAGTATATGCCTTGTACACTCCCGTAACCCTCTTCCTGTCTTGCAATTAATCCCATTCCAGCTCTTTTATCATAGAGGACTGCTTACAGAAATAATATAATCTGGTTGTTTAATATTAATCATAATTATTTTGGAATTATAGTTTCTTCATTCGGCTGACACAACTTTGACTTGAAAAGAAGTATCGTTGCGATAGTGAACTGTCGATATCTACTTGTGGCAGTCGATTAATGTAATTACACATCGTATATACTTTGACAGTTTGTAGTTGCAATTTGGTTTGGAACTTGGAAGTTTGTTGGAGATATTACCAATGATGTCGCAGACGAATTCTGACGATAGTTTTGACTTTTTATTTAAGATAGTACTTATTGGTGACTGTGGGACAGGAAAAACGTGTGTCGTACAAAGATTTAAATCTGGCAACTTTATTGAAAGACATGGAAGCACGATCGGTGTTGATTTTTCAATGAAAACCGTTATTGTTGACGGTAAAAAAGTAAAGGTGAGATTCCTGTTTGAATACATTCTTCGTTATTCAACTTTTGTTTCGTAAATAGACAACACGTTACCTCTTCGTTGCAGAACATTTCTCTTTGTTATTAATTCCTTACTTTCGTACAGCATTACAAAGTAACTTTTTAGATTCTGTATACTCTTAATCTGTAAGACAGCTAAATGCAGTCCTTTTGTTGATTGAGCTAATATTGTTGATGAGTATGGGAATCACTTATTCCAAAGATTTTTCCTTTGTGTCTAAATGAAGGAATTTTAGGAAATTATTGCTTTATGTATGGAGCACTATAGGTGGACAGAAAGAGAGTTGGATTCTTGTGAGCTTCACTATATAATAGTCCTGTTATCTTCTGAGTATAGAATATTTGAAAGATATAACGTTTCTCATATCAGTCTTTCAAATCGAAATAAAAAAAAAGAATTGCATTGTTTAATTGGAGGAAGCCCAGTTGGTACAGTCCCTGGACCAATATTATCCTTGAAATAAATAATAAGTAATAAAAACATAAAGTTCATAGTTTTTAATCTACATAGTTGGTTGCTATATGGAATTGCAATATCATGATGCCAAATGGCACACACAAAAAAAGCTTTTGGTCTATGGTAAAACCCATTATTCCTGAGGATTGTAGAGATATTGCAGATATTAACTTTGGCATTTCTTATTATTGGTGTGCAGTATCAAATGTGCTCACGATTGTAGAGTCAAAAGACGTAAGGATTTCTGATACAAATCAGAATTAATAGATGTAGGGAGGGGGAAAAAAAAACAACAGATACTTTATAATAATTTTGTATTCTTCATGTTCTTGAGTAAGTTGATGCTCCTGTTCTGTGCCACTTCTAGCCTCTTATAGGCCTTCCAACTGTAATCTCACTTCCTGAATTACATGCTTCAAATGTTCATTTACTGTACTTCCCTGCAATTATAATCTGTTAAATAATTAAGCAGTCCTCTTCACTTTAAAATATGACCTACGTTTTTCTTATTACAAGATTTTGCATCATTGCTAGATCATGTTAATTTCACACTACTGTTTCACTTAATGGTGGCTGCACAATTCTCTCCGCCTACCAAAAAATAGTACTAATCTCCTGGAATTGGGAACTGCTACATTATGATGTTAGTGGGGAATGTGAAGAGATTTTATGGAAAAGTTACCACAATTTAAATATACCAAAATATGATAGCTGCACAACTACCTAATACCACCAGCACTGCAAAAATAATGCCAACACTGTAAGTGCAATCTAAAGTGTTTTGTTTTCTTCTAGAGGTTGTACTTAGGTTGAAATGCAGCCTAGACCACGGGAATAAAATATCAGAGCCAAAAGTAAATTTATGTGCTGTGTCCATCATGTCATTCCGTTTTTGTTTAAAAATGAAAGCAATCTATTCAATATGAATATAAGTAGAAATCACCCCAAATATTCTTTTGTAAATTACAGTCAGACTTTTGACAGGTCTACTGGAGATAACGGTTCCATTACAACATTCAGTAATGTCATAATACTGATGTAGTCAATCACAAGATGTATTATTTTAGAGCAGTAATTCCTTTCTAATACAGCCTGGGCCATTATTTTCAAGTAGAAATTAGGTTGTAATACAGCCTGGACCAGCAAGAAAGCGTTAAATGTACTTCTGAAAGTATTTCTAACGAAGTCTTGCGTTTGACCACTGCAGAATTATGATGCCAGTTCCTGGCGGAATCACGATCTCGAGTAATCCCCTTTTGTCTACATTGGTGTGGACCTTAAAATATTTGTTTTTATGGATTTTATGCTAATGGCATTCTCTTGATTTGAAAATCCAAGTATATTAAAAGTAGGCCTACTCTTACAAGATAATCCATATCATTTTGCAAATATGATATGGAAAGAGGTCTTCAGGTTCCTTAAAGTTTATTAACATTAATATCAAGCAGAGCTTGATTGACCAGGTAATGTAAATACCATAAACACCTGAAGATGGATCCACAGGGTACAAAATGCATTGTGTAATACAATAAAATTTGTATTCTAGTGACTGAAGGCTGTTTCTCATTCTACCTTTTGTCTGATTAATACAGTCACATCAATATGGATAAAATTAAGTGAAACACTATACGTCTGGTTGTATTGCAACTCGTATTTCAGTTTAAATAAAATAGTTTTTATGTCACAATTTTGACTACATTTGGTTATTCATGAGAAGGAACTATAATAAAATAAACTGCCTGACAAAAGTGAAGTACCCAGAAAGGAGGAGGAAACAAATGAAACTTGACAGGTTGAGAGGGTATGTGATGTTATATCATGGATTACAAAATCAAGTCAAATTTGCAAAGAACTTGGCAATAGAAACCAACCTATCAGTATGATGTTACATCCTCTTTGGCCTGGATGCATAAACTTTTTTGATTCGGAAGTGTGTCATAAAGCCAATGTATTCTTCTCTGGAGCAAGCTGGCCCACAACTAAGAACTGCTTAACATTGAGGTACTCCCAATACCAGCAAGATTTCCAGATCTGCCCCATTGACAATATGCAGAATATGAAGGACCAGTTACGAAAGTTTTTGGTCAGCTTGGCTTGGGAGAGGATACAATGGCTTTAAGACACCCTTCCTAACCAAATCAATGCATGCATCCATGCCAGAGCTGATAGGTGGGCTCATACTGCCAAGTTCTTTCTAAATTTCGCTATTTTGTAACCGCTAAATTATCACAGACCCTCTCCACCCATGGAGTTTCATTTCATTGTACTTAACTTTTTTTGAAAGGCAGTGTGTATTCAATTCCCGATCTAAATTTCACTTTTCTATGGTTTCTAAAAAATTGCTCCAATTTAATTGCCTGTTTCATTTCTCCACGTTCCTTTCTGACAATTTTGTCACCAAAAAATAAAAAGAGAATAATTAATAAGTATCATTTGGACATTCAGAATATACATTAACAATAACTTAACTTGTCCACAACCCGAAGGTTGGTTGGATCCTCCCGAAGGAGGCATACTAAGCCATTGTGTGAGAAGTAGGACGGCCAGTTCCTTTCCTCTGGGACCTACAGTTTAACGTGGAATCCGAACCACGGAACATTAACAATATGAAGTCTTAAATGTCATACTTATCATTTATGTATCACTTTGAGATAATCAAAAATAATGAGCAGAGGAAGAGCAGTCATATTCTTTAAATCTCTCTTTCAAGTCTTATTGAGAATTTTAAATGTTTAATTTTTATAGAGATAATTGATCTTTTTTTATAAAATGCATGTTCTTATGATTATTTTTATATTTAGCTCCAAATTTGGGACACAGCTGGTCAAGAAAGGTTTAGGACCATTACACAAAGTTATTATCGTTCTGCAAATGGCGTAATCATCGGTAAGTTTATCTGATATTAGTGTCCAATATGATATACATATATTACTTGTTATTCAAGATGTTTCATTTTTTATCAATTTAATTTAGGCTATAGCGTATTCTTTGCATGCAGTTTTATATTTTTAATTCTTGAATTTTATTTTGAGAAATAAATATAATTCATGTATTCACAATGTTTCAGATGTTATAAGTAATCTATACCTGAGAAGTAAACATTATTGACATTGCATGTTTTATTCTTTCTTTATTTGCATATTTTTAGTTTATGATATAACCAAGCGATCATCATTTCTTAGCCTGCAAAGGTGGATAGAAGAGGTCCGGAGATACACAGCTTCTAATGTATTGTTAGTACTTGTGGGTAAGTTCTTATTTTATTTATCATTATTGAAACAGTAATGTTCATATATTGTTAATGATAAGAAAATAGTGTTTTGGTTGAATCAATAACAAAACGTGTGTACATTATACCATTTACTTAGACCCATAGACTTGCACTCTACTTATTAGTGTTTAATAAATTGGTTACTGACTTCCAAAACTCTGTAATTTTAAGATTTTTCTTTCAGTTATTAAGTACAACTTCAAATTTACAATTTATATTCATAATACCTAAAAAGTTGACAGAATTTAAAAATATAAAAATATATATATATACATCTGTTTCTAGTTTATGATATAAAATTGATCTTAAACATTGTTTTCAAGTGAAAATTATAAGGTTTTTAACTGTAGTTTTACGTAATGTATTGCAGAAAGTGCTATTTCCTGTTGCTGTGCTGATATACTTTTTGCGCCTCCTCCTTTTTTTAGTTCCCGTTGATGTCTCTGAAGAAATGTATCCCAAGTGTCCTACCAATCATAATATTTCTGCAATGTGTAGCAGGGTTGACATGCTTTTATGTGTGGAAAACATGTTTAGGGAATGGAATAGTGTGCACCTCCCCATCCTTAAAAGTATTGGGTGCAACATAATTTCATTGCTTCATGCAGAAAAAAAAGTTTCAGCAAAACAAATTCTTGTATGTTTCACAAAAGACAGTATTAAAAAAACTCAATTTCCTGAGTATGAACCACCCTATCATTATCTAAACATCTTCCTAAAAACTATGCCCTCAGGCTTCAACTATTTTATGATTTGCTTCAATGGATTAAAAACCTAACCTTAAATAGTTTGTGCAAAAAAGGGTGAGTGATGTAGCACACAACTTTAAGTGTTTCATGGAAAAAATGAATTAATTTTGTTATGAGAAAATGGACTAGTTCACATTCTCCGTGGCTTATGCTGAATCTTTGCATCAGGTGCCAATCTTTCAGCTGATCCGCTTCTAAGGCAGAACTATACTGAGATTTGTTTCACATACACTACAAATTATATAATGATAACAAAATGCTGACACTGACATTTGGTTGAGAATGGAGGCAGAGATGGACGCCTTCGAAACGTCCCGCAAATATGATATATTAACACGGCGGGAAGCCCGAGAAAAATATATTAACAATGAAACTGTCTCTAGGCAACAAAAGGGAGGAGGTTAGGGAAAATATCCTGTCACCATAGATGAAGGTAACAGGCCCAGAATTAACATTTCAAAGATTGTTGTTTTTTACTAAAATATTGTAATCTGTTTTCGGATTCATCATGGTTCTCCTGCATATTAATGTGGTGACAACTAGGATGCGGCAATATCTGGAGAGCATAGGAACTGTTTATTCTGGCTGTGAAAGCCTTCAATTGGTAATTGCAAAGAATTGCTGGGATGAGAACAACCATTCTAATTTTCTAAATTACCACTCAAGTATTGTAAACATCAATAAAAATTTTGTCATTGTCAATAGAGGTGCCTGGATTTTATGGTTTTTTTCTTCCAAAAATCAAGTTGAAGCTCATTTTATCACGCCCATGCAAAGAAATATAATAGCAGTGAACAAAAATTGGTGAATGTATATTCCATCTATTGTCTAACCTAACTTTGCTGTTAACCCAGGTGAACTACAAAGTAATACAACAGTTACCCAAAACTTAAAATTAGTGTTGAATTTTGTTGGAAAAATATATAGACACACATCTTTATGCTTACATACATGCATATATACATTTATTTATTTTCAAATAGCCCATGGTTAATATACCGGGTGCTTCAAAAAAATGTATACACACTTTAAACTATTGTTGTTTTCCCGCTCTACAAGGCTAGTGTTATATTTCTTCGCCAGGTGCCAGCATAATCGTCCCTCTATGTTATATTATCAGTTGGAATTTGTAATATCAACATGGGGGACGTACGTTTGAGTTTTGAAGAACGTAAGCAGGTTATTAAGTGGTACTGGAAGTTTGAGAATGTAAATGAAGTTCAAAGACAGTGGAGAAGGGAGTATGATACAGAACCACCTTCAAGATTAACAATTACACGCATACGAGACAAGTTCGAAGTTCATGGAACAGTGTGTGATGTGCATAAAGGTCATTCAGGTGCAAGGACTACAAGTGATGAGTCATCAATGGCAGTCTTGGAACTGTTTCAACGCTCTCCTAACAAATCTTCAAGGCAAGGGGCACGTGAAAGTGATGTAAGTGCTAGCAGCGTGCTACGCATTCTGAAGAGAGGCAAGTATCATGTTTACATTCCAAGGCTGGTGCAACAGCTAAGTGACGACGATCCAGATAGAAGGTTGCAATTTTGTGAATGGATTCAGGAGATGGTGATACGTGAACCGGGATTTATGGGTAGCATCATTTGGTCGGATGAAGCCCAATTCAAACTTAATGGAACTGTCAATAGGCACAATTGTGTTTACTGGGGTGAAGAAAATCCTCACATTACAATTGAAAAAGCTGTAAATTTGCCAGGTGTAAATGTGTGGTGCGGTTTGTCTTCAAGGGGACTCATTGGACCTTTTCGATTTGAAGGCACTGTAACTGGTATTAATTACCTAACAATGCTTGCTGATTCCATATTTCCTGCCATTCGTGCATTATACGGTAATGATGATTTTTATTTTCAACAAGATGGTGCTCCGCCGCACTATCACAGGGACGTACGAGCTTACCTGGATCAAAATTTGTCGGGCCGGTGGATAGGACGCAGGGGGCCAATCGAGTTTCCAGCACGCTCTCCAGACCTTACACCACTGGATTTCTTCTTGTGGGGCACAGTAAAAGATGAGGTGTACAAACGTAAACCACGTAACCTAGACATTCTTTGGAATGAGATTCAAGCAGTGTGTAGAGAAATCTCATTGGACGTTTTGATACGATGTACAGAATCTGTGGTTACTCGTACTCAGAATTGTATTGATGCTGCAGGTCACCAATTTGAACAGTATTAACATTTGTTGTTTATGTTTGATTTACATTGGACTTTTAGCTTTCTATTTTCCTGAAATTTAACTTTGTAGAACGGTAAATAAATTTTCTATGGAAGTTCAAAGTGTGTATACATTTTTTTGAAGCACCCTGTATATATACAATCACAATTCATAAATCATATTAAACATAAAAGAGAAAAAACAAAAACAAACAAAGTGTTAATTTCAATGAACTCCTTCACAAGAAAATATTACAATCTCTTTCCTCTAACCATTTACCCAGCTTTTCTCTAAAATTTGCAACAGTTCTGGTCCTTTTTATTTCATCAGGTAATTTGTTAAATATTTTTAAACCTTTGTGCAACGCTGTTTTCTGTGCTTTACTGCTTTTATTATAAGTCGAATGTAAATGATTTGCCTGCCTTGTCTTATAATTATGTACATCATTATTTTTTTGTACTAATCTACTTGGTAATAATCTACTTTCCAACCTATATACAAAAGTCAGTACATCTCTCATTATTTCCTTTTCAATATGTAAATATCCTAATTCCTCAAGCATATTACTGGGATTTTCAGTTCGTCTTTTATTTAGAACAGCCCTCATTCCCTTATTAAAATTATTTTTCAATTTCATAATTTCTCTTTTGCTTGCCATGATTAATACTGTGGAGCAGTATCTTATGTAAGGCAGAACAATTGCTTTAAACAACATCTGTTTACCTGGTTTAGATAACACTTTTCTTAATTTGTATATTAAATTTACCTTTTTTGCTACTTTATTTATATAAGCTACATGATCTATAAACTTAAGCATATTATTAATGACTACACCAAGATATTTATAATTTTGAACCCACTTAATTTTAGTTCCATTAATCGCAACAGAATGCAGTGCCTCTGTCTGTTCCGTAAACATTTTTTTCCACATCACCATACATGTTGTTTTGGTCCCATTCAGACTTAACAAATTTTTATTTAGCCATTCATTAACTAATTTTAACTCTTTATTAATTATCTGTATCATTTTTTCTAGATTATTCGCTTAATAATAAATTAGTGTGTCATCTGCAAACATGTGAATTTTACAATTCTTTAGTATTTCTGCCAGATCATTTATATACAATATAAATAATAAGGGACCCAGTTTACTACCTTGGGGAACTCCATGTTTCACTACTTTCTTCTACTTCTACATTTGAAAGAGACACTAAAATAATCTTACAGTTTCCCATCTCTGTTATTACTTTCCATTGTTACTGTAATTTACACTTATTTGGATCTGTTGATCTACTCATCCATGTAATCAAAATAGGCTGCAATTACAAATGTTTGTAAAAAATTTGAACTTCAAAAAATGTAAAAATGAGTAATAGTATATTATTGTTTACTTATTTAAATCAGATTAGTACTACAAAATCTCTCATTCAGACAATTTTAAAGAAATGTTCATTTATATTGACACACAAAAATGTATTTTTATTGATTTTTCTGTTTAAATTTAAGTTTGTAGCATAACAATTGGGAATACTTGTACCATATTAGCTCCAAATTATTATACAAATTGGTCTGTTCAGAAATAATAGCATTATAATGATCATTCGAATTTTGAAAAACAAAATACAACAGTGATGGTTCAAAAATAGTTTTTATTGTGTATAATCAAATGGAATAGAAACAATAAATTTACCAATGCTAGCAGAGCTGAAGGTGACAGTATATGCTGATGACATCATTATATGGGAGGAGACAGAGAAGGTGCTGGAAAGAGAAATAGGGAAATGGTGGGCTGCAGATGGTAAGCATGGCCTAGATATGAATGTAGGAAGAAAAAAAGAATGAGAGTAGCAAGAAGCCCAGGACATCAAAGGATGTGTTACTTGACGGTAAGAAATTGGAATGGCTAGAATGGCTTGTGTATCTGGAAAACAAGGTAACTACCAACGGAAAAATGGAAGAAGTAGGGCAGAGAATATGGAACAGCGGATAATTGTACCATCACATAAAGGATGTAATCTGGAGGTGGGACTTTGGAATGAAGTCAAAGCTTTGTTATATAAATCATATTACCAGCCAATACTGACAGACAGCTCTGAAACGTATTGTTGGACAAAGAGAGATATTGGCAGATTACAAGTGGCAAAGATGAGGTTTCACAAGGAGAGACAAAATCACAAAAGAAAACATTAGGAAAAGACTACAAGTTGAAGCATTGAAAGAGAAGTTAATAATGAAAACACTGCAGTGGCTGGAGATGTAATAAGGATGGAGGTCAGCTCTGAACTGCCAGAAGGGAAGGAGACCAGTTGAAAGACCTCAGGCAAGATCAATGGTCCACGTAAAGAAAGAGACAGAGGTTTAGGGTATTGTTGGGAGACAAGTGGTGGAATAAAAATCTTGGAATGACAGCCTGACTTGGAAGAGGATGTGTTGGACAACCCACAAAAGTGGAAACGTCTAATGATGATGATGATGACAACCAAGACTGGAGACAATCCGAAAATAAGGAAACTTTTTAAACCATCCCTCTATCCAGACAATTTCAGCATCCCAATTGGCATAAGTTAAGTCCATTCTGTGTGACCTAATGAAATTAACATATTACTTCAGTAGATGGCATGATATTCATCTAGATATCTATTACTAATATATGTATATATGATATGACTAGCTAAGAATGGATCAGCCAAAAACTAAGGAGCTCTTTTTTTGTTTAATTGTGATGGAAAGCAAGCTTCAGTAGCAATCTCCACACACACCTATTTTTCCCCTTTCCTGTATCTGCCTTCTTTTGCCTCTCCAGATTTCAACTTTAAATTCTTTCAGCACTTTAGGCAAATTATTCACCATTTCCCTTTGTTAACACATTCCAATCCCTGACCCTCATACCTATCGAAGAAAATCTCCCCACACCCTTATGCCCAAAATTGAATGCCATCTTGTGGCCATGGTCATCTTTTCCCTTCCATGCCTCAGCACCATAGTCTGCCCAATACACTCCCATGACTCTCTTCACCCTCCGCCTATCTTTAAATGAATCCCATTCCAGTTCCTTTATCATATCAGTTATTGATTATGTTTTGGATAATTTCCTGTTACAAATCTAGCAGCCCTTTTTACACCCATTCCAACTTCTGTATTTGATATCCAAAATGTGGGTCGCATACATGACCAAATTTTTGTAACCCAATTCCCTTACTTCTGTGGTAAACCCCTCATCACACTCTCCAACAAGTCAAAGCTTTTTATACCTTTTCTTATTACCTGCCCAGTAGAATTTATCAAATTTTATGCCAACATATTCACATTTGAGGTCTTCAACAAACACTTCTTACCCAACCTTATAATCATGTGTGTGCCTAATAAGCCGACTCTTCTTTGCATTTATCTTCATCCCATATTGACCAACTTTGCTAGATATCGTGTCCAGATCACCCTGCAGCTGTTCAGTCTTCTACTGTTTTGATCCTACTGTATAGCATTATCATCTGCAAACAACCTAACTTCTTAAAGTAAACCATTAAAATATTCATTGATTAGAATAACGAATATCAATGGTCCCGATATGCTACCTTGAGGAACTCAAATTTTCACTTTCACTTCTTTTGATACTGCCTTTCCTATCCTGATTTTTTTTTTTTTATTTCTACCTTTTTGAGAAGTCTTCTACCCAGAAAATTGCTGATGTTCTTTCAACCCACTTTTGTAATCCAAAGTTAAAGCCCAACATACATTCTGGCATGTTAAAAATTTCACTATCTTCTGTTGTTATAACTTTAAAACTTTACACATCTATACAATCACATGCTTCAAAATTACTGACCAGAATAATATACAGAAGGATGGAAAGGGTAGTAGAAGAGATAGTAGGTGAAGATCAGTTTGGGTTTAGGAAAAATTGTGGTACAAGGGAAGCAATTCTGTCTTTAAGATTAATACTTGAAGGGCGGATCAAGAAAAACAAAGATACTTTTATGGCATTTGTTGATTTAGAAAAAGCTTTTGATAATGTTAGGTGGGACAAGATGTTCAAAATTTTAAAGAAGTCAGGTTTAAAGTATCGAGATAGAAGAATACTCTATAAACTATATAAAAATCAAGTGGCTGTAATAAAAGTAGAGAATCACGAGAGACATGCATCGGTTAAAAAGGGTGTGAGACAAGGTTGTAGTCTATCCCCGTTAATATTCAACTTGTATGTAGAAGAAGCAATGAAGAAAGTCAAAGAAAAATTTCCATGCGGCATAAGTTTTCAGGGAGAAAAAATCAGTATGCTACGATTTGCTGATGACATTGTCTTGTTAGCAGAGAGGGCTGAGGATATTGAGAAGTTATTGAATGGCATGAACAAAATACTGAAGGAAGATTTTGGACTGAATATAAATCAAAGTAAGACAAAAGTGATGAAATGTAGCAGAAATGATACCAATACTAGCAGATTAAATATAAAAATAGGATCGGATGCAATAGGAGAAGTAAGCGAATTCTGTTACTTGGGAAGCAAAATTACAACCGATGGCCGAAGCAGGAAGGATGTTAAAAGCAGAATAGCACTAGCTAAAAGAGCCTTCATGAAAAAGAGAAACCTTTTAGTTTCAAATATTGATCTAGGAATTAGAAAGAACTTTTTAAAACTCTATGTGTGGAGCACAGCACTTTACGGTAGCGAAACATGGACTTTAGGAATACCGGAAAGAATGAAACTTGAAGCATTTGAAATGTGGTGCTACAGAAGAATGCTAAAAATTAGGTGGACAGACAAAGTAAGAAATGAACGAGTTATGGAAATGATGGGTGAGAAAAGAAGTTTATGGAAGAAGCTTACAGGAAGAAGAGGCAGGCTTTTAGGTCATATTTTGAGACATGCTGGATTGGTTAATTTGTTAGTGGAGGGAACAGTCGAAGGTAAGAACTGTAGAGGTAGACAGAGATTAGAATATATGAAGCAGATATATGAGGACGTGGGTTGTAAGGGGTATGTAGAAACGAAAAGGTTAGCACAGGATAGAAAGGGATGGAGGATTGCATCAAACCAGTCTGAAGACTGACGACAGCAAAAAAAAAAAAAAAACACTTGGATATCAAATGAATCAAACATTCATCACTCATTCAGTCCATTTAACAATGTGGGAGTATCAAACTTAATAAAACAATGAACATGTGAAATTCGACTTTGAACAGTACTAAATTCACAAGTAATCACATATCAAAAACGTTTTTAAAAAAAATGTTCTAAAATTTTCATAATGTTCCTCAGTGAGTATTATTGCAAACAAATCACCATCTATTTCTTCCTCACGGGTTCAAACCAAAACGGTTTTGTCAGCATAAACTTTTAATTATTCTACAATCAAAAGCAGAATCGGTGACATCCTTGCAATTACTTATACAAGTTTTGGACCTTTCCAAACATTACAAATTTGGGAAATGAGAACTCGCAGTCTATTGAATTCAGAAACATACTTTCTCCGACATTCATAACAGAATTCTTCGAACACAATACTAGCCTTATAATAAACATTCGGAATTTGAAAAGTAAAACCTGGCAGTGATCTTTCAGATATTACATTTTTATTCTGTTCGATACTTTGAGGCAATATTTCACCCCTAAAAATGTTCTTCAAAATATTATTTCAAGCTTAAAATGTCAGATTACAATAATTTTGCAAAATTATTGAAATCAGAAAGAACGTGATGATTCATCTTGTAGAAGCCTGCTGAATTAATTTGTGAGTAATTATCTCGGCAGTGGGCAGGGCTAGCACCGTCATCTTAGTGTTCCTACACTCAGTACGCAACCAGCGGTGGTAGCTTGCACAGCGTGCCAATCGTACTTTGTATACAGTGGAGTGTTAAAATGAGCACTGCAATTGAAAATCCGGCCAATTGTGAAGTGCGAGATGTGATAAGGTTTTTGCTGGCGAAAGATCACAAACCAATTGAAATTTATCGCCAGATTTGTAATGTGTATGGCCAAGGAATAATGAGTGAAAGCCGAGTGAGGCAGTGTTGCTTTGATTTTAAAAATGGCCGAACCAGTGTTCACGTTGAGGATCGCAGTGGTAGGTCTAGTCTTGTGAGTGATGAATTGGTGGCAAAAATCAATTAAAAAAAATCTCTGAAAATCATTGTTTCGTGATTATGGAACTCTAAGAACAAATTTCACAGAGTTTAGTTCATGAAATTGTGGTTGGTAAACTTTAACCTAACGGAAGACCACAAAAAAAAAACAGAGACTTGCTGCAGCACTGGAAGACGACTACAAAAGTGGAAATCAAGTTATCGATTGTATCGTAACTGGCGACAAGACATAGGTAAAGCATGTCACTTGTGAAACAAAACTGCAGTGATGGAATGGGGACACACGCATTCGCCCAAGAAACCAAGGAAGTTTCTGCAAATGCTGTCAGTAGGAAAAATCATGGCTACTGTTTTTGTACGCTCGGGGAGTGATTCTCATTGATTTTCTTGAACTTGGCCAAACTGTCAACTCAGAGGGGTATTGCGAAACACTCCGAAAATTAAGAGGCGCGATGAAACGAGCGTCAGGGAACACTCGGTGACAAAGTTGTTTCTCCACGACAATGTTCATCCACACACGGCCAATTGTACCCAAGAGCCCTTGGAGGGTTTTGGATGGGAAGTTTTCAATCATCCGCCATACAGCATGGTTTGTCGCCGAGCGACTACCACCTGTTCCCAGTGATGAAGACGTGGCTTGCTATGCAACGCTTTGACACTGACGCTGAACTGCATGCTGGTGTAAACCAGTGGTTGAACTCGCAGGCGGCAGATTTCTACAGAGGGAGTATGGAAAAGCTTGTACCATGTTATGATAAATGCCTTAATTTAAATTTATGTAGAAAAATTGCCCAAGAGTTCACCTCCAAAATATATATAATAAATTTTTTTCACTTTATTTTTTATTTCAAGACGTCTGTTACTTTCTGGATAGCCCTCGTATTTAAAATAGAATCCTTGGTGGTTTTCGCCATCTTAAAGAACCACTATTTTTCAGTAATAAAATACAGTCACTTGTGCACTGGAACCTTAGGAAGCTTCTGGCCTGTGTATTTACCAAAAATTAACTTCTCACCTTGGTTCTGCTTTACATGAGCATACTTACAGCTTACCAGGAATAGTGTCAAATAATTAATAAAATATAAGGTACTTTCCCTTCAATTGAAGATCATTTCAAACCTTCATCTGAAATTCACAAAAGGTTAGAAAGAGATCTCAAAGTACTAAATGATGACAATTAGTGAAAAATTAAATACTATGCACTTAGGTCTTTAATTCACAGATTTCTCTTAAATGTCTTACTCACCGACCGGTATATTATTTTAATTACTATTAGAATACTCCTTACACAACAGATTTTTTTGCCAGATAATTATTTCTCCCTCAAAAAAAAAAAAGAAGCCACACACAGTTCTGCTGCGACCACAAATAATACTGTTCACTATCAATACTTTCAATGCCACACAAATTGCACTACATTGGAAATTTGAACTAAAGTTCCAAGTGCAAATTTGTTACACAATTATAAATTATAGCACTTTATTCAATGGCTGATTCCCAACTTCTAAACTGGATCAAAGTCCTTTATGAATATAAACAGGTGGTTAGACACAGCGATTTTTTTTTTGTGCGACCACTAAGTGTCAACTAATAATTAATTTCATTGATATTTTATTGCTTCCCCAACCTGATCCAATTCTGGTCACTTATATAAACTTAGCTAGTTTCGACAAAAGAACCTAATTGGAGTGATTATACTAAAATCCTCACATTCGATGAACACAACAACAAAATACACCAACCAATCAACATACTCCCCATGCATGACAATGGACCAAGCCAGCCGGTTACAACACAAATAACTAGATGCACACACTACCACAAAATTAAAACTTTGCTCTGGACCAAACGTCCCCTTCCGATGATCACTAATGATAGACACAAATGGTGGTTATACTACTATTTATAGAATTCGTGAAACTGACACTGCTGCAATCTCCAGGGGTTCTTTCCTCTGACAAAGGTTTATGTCCCAGTCCTTATTTCTTTGGGTGAATCCTAGTATTGCACCATGCTTACAATTCATAAATCTTATGATAAACTCATAATAATGTCCTAAAATATACTCTGTAAAGCCATAGAGCTGTCATACTGAGTAACTTGGTTGAGGAAGTTGTTCATGAGACAACTTCATGGGAAGCAGTTTAAAATTGATTTAATGAAAAATTATCATTATTATTATAATTTTTCTGTGGGGAATCTCAAAAAATTTCCTAGACCCCACCAATTTTGATTCTGTATCACCCAATTTCTCTGTATATATATGTACTTCACAGTTCAAACCTTTGTGATGTTTCAAATCCAGCATTATATTCTCTTGCCATCTTTTCATTAGTTTTTATTTCAAACTACAATTTCTACACCTTCCATTCTCTAGTGGGAGTCACAGTAAATCCTGTACTTTCATATTGTTTCCATCATTTACCAGTGGATAATGAAGCTTTTTTGGTGACCTAACAAGCTAGACACATGGTAATAACCCACAACTCTCAAATTGTAGGGGGACTTGGGATGTAACTTGCACCCTGGGTTTGTAGTTATATCATTCATTTAATTAACAAAGTCAGTTTGAAGGTTCTAGTTAACCAGACAATTTTGACATCTGCCAAAGTAAAAAAAAAAAAAAAACCTTTTTCACTGTAAATTATTCAGTGACAAGATTCTTCAACAGATAATTAATCTGAGCCTTAAATAAAATTCTTGTATGAACAAAGCTTTTCACGGCATTGTAAATTAATAAACTCTTCTCAGGCTTCCAATAGTGTATAAAAGATGCGATCCTAGAACATTTCAAAGGTTTCCATCTCTGCCCTCATTTTCAACAAGTGGTTGTGACATTCTGCATTTGACTTTTGGTTTAATTAAATGACATGGTACCACTCTAATTTTTACTTGAAAACTGAATTTAACGTTTAACTTTATACCCTTTCACTACACTGTTTTAAAGTTTATTTCCTACATTTCTCAGAGAGTTAAAAACCTATTGCTATGTTATATGCTGCTGCACTTACAGTGTGCTCAGAAATCTTTACACAATAAAAATTTTTGAAACAAAAAAATTGTCACCAATGTGCTGGCAGAGTGGCTACAGTTTTCCTGAATGGTGATAGTGACTGTGTGCCGAAACAAACAATAAATAAATACAATTGGACATAATTATTATAATCAATTACATATATACTGACAACAGTTGTACATCACATTCAAATCATGTATGCTGATATTTTATCAAATATTTCCTAAATGTTTATAAACAAAATCATACATATACTTAATTAACTTAAAAATGGGTTAATTACTGGTTATAGTTCAAATATTTTGGTTACCTCTGTCAGCAATGTATATTTATTGAAGAAAATGAATTATAATTGTTACTCAACTGAAATGGTTCTCTTGTTATAAAGTTTCTGTAACATAGAAGTTCATCCTTTCTTAGTTTTCTAGATATATCATATTGTTCAGCACTACTTCAGTTTATTTTTTTCTCCAGGCAACAAATGTGACTTAGAAACACTTCGGGAAGTTGAATTTGCAGAGGCAGAAGCAATGTGTGAATATATTCCAGAAATATTGTTTGTTCTAGAGGCATCTGCAAAAGATAATACAAATATTGATGATGTATTTATGTGCCTCGCTACAGAACTGAAGGTTAGTAATATTCAAAACAGCAATGAATAGCATTTGTAATATATTGACCGATTTAGAATGGTCATCTATAAACTCTAGTTCAAATCAAAGCTAAGATTTTATCACAGTGTCTCCACTGTGATAGTTGCCAATCCTCTGCACCAAATATGACTTCTAATATACACTGGCCATCCTTGGCAGATGCATCTATTCTTTAAAAAAAATTCTTTCTACTTCTTTCTCCATTGCCATACCCTTATATACTGCAACAATTTTATGAATCCTCCATTCCACAATCTACTCAGCACTACATAAAAGCTACCAGAGCTCCATATTCATCATTCTCTCATAGTCTCAAATACATGAATCAAGTCCTTGGCTTATGTTCCTTTCCAGAAATTTATGTACTCACCCTAAAATACTTCCTACTTCAAGAATGTCCTGGTCAAGAAATACCAATCCATTAATTCTACTCAAAACTATCTCATGATTTGCAAATTATGCACACACCATAACTATCTATTCCAATCCTATCACTCACTATTGGACTTCGCACCTGCTATAACCATCTATATCTATAAAATGAAAACTGGGCATATTTTAACCAGAAAAACTCAATAACTACTGCACAGATTTTGATATGGTTTTCACCATTTTAAAGATTAGAATCTCAATTGAATTGCTTGGTATGTCTTATGCTCCAACGTAACATAACGCTGGAGCGATAAATGAAAATCTGAACGTACAGCCTGAAACAAAGAAAGAAAGAAATACGTCATACATTGTAAAAAAAATAATAGCTATTTATCGCATGTAACTTTTACTTTCTTAAATTTTGGTTTTTAGTCTTTAAACCCAATACATGGCTATATTGAATGCGAAGAGGAAACTACATAAAGTGAAAAATATTAATTTTAATAATATAATGAAAAAACCTTTCAATATTTTCTTTGTTTCTTGAAGTTAATATCTAAGGCCGCACTGCTACAATCTCTGATGTTTGTAAGTGAATTAAAATCCTTGTTAATAGAAAGTAATGTGTATCTGGCGGCTTTGAACATGAAATTGAACTGTTAGTGTTGCTATAGTGTTATTTTTTGTAATTTATTGATGAGCGATTCTGTCTTTACCATATTTCCTGAAATAATCATTGTTTCTATTGCTGCATGAATCACTGTGGTTGTTATGATGAAACTTAGTACGCATGTTCCTGATATCATGGCTAAAAATATTGCAGGAATAAATCAACCCCATCTCTGTTCTGCTACACCGAGGGTTAGCCGTTTAAATACATATAGAAAAATGGAGTAACTGGCATGAAATTTAATTCAAAAGTGCAAAAAACTGACCTTTTTTTATGTGCTTCAATATTTACTGTATGTGCAAATCAACCTAGATCATACCAGACAACGCCGGGTACTCTGCTAGTAATATAATATTTAATTAAATTGCAATGGAGCAATTTCCCTACACACCCATCTTCCCCCTTTCCTGCACCCACCTGCATTTGCCCTCTGCAAATTTTAGCTTTAAATTCTTTCGATGTTTCTGGCAAATTATTCATCATTTCTCTTGGTAACTTATTCCAATCCCTGACACCATTACCCAAAAAAGAGAATCTTTCTGCATCCTTGTGCTTGAAATCAAGTGCCAGCTTGTGGTCATGGTCATCTTTTCCCTTCCATGCATTAATTTTCATACCTACATGAATATCTTTCCATGCCTCATCACCCATATACAACTTGTACACTCCCATGAACCTCTTTACCCTCCTCCTGCCTTCCAGTGAATCCCATTCCTATCAGCTTAGCAACCTCCACTTTTCTGAGCTTCTACAATGGGCTTATCACCAACCAGTTGTCCATCCAGATAAAAGATTCATGCAAAATTGTAACCATCCAGTCTTTTCTGAACCGTCACTTTTTTAAAAAAATCTGCATTTGAAATTGGCTTACCAACATATCTGGACACCATAAATTGTCATTAGTCTCTGTTATGTCAACCCCCAAAATTTGCTTCTAATAAAACAATCAATAAATATATATGTAATAATAACAATGAGCAGGAAAATGCTTTAAGGCAGTAAAACTAAGGAAGGATAGGGAAATATGACCCAACACTTGCCACAGATGAAGGCGGCTGGGACGATGAACACAAAAAAACAAACACGAGAAGCGCAAATTTTGGCATACAGCCTTATACGTGCAGATGTGAGACACCAGGTGGAGTCAGATGTGTACACAGACACCGTCATCTGGTGAATATCTAGTTGGGTTGGTAAACATGGGATGAAGATAAACGCAAAGAAGAGTCAGCTTATTAGATGTGCAAATAAAAAACTAAAGGTTGATTATGATTATAAGGTAGGGAAAGAATTGCTTGTTGAAGACAGATTTAAATATCTTGGCATTACATTTGATAACAAACTTAACTGGGCACTATACATTGGTCAGCTAGTAAGAAAAGGTTTCAAAATCCTGCACTTGTTGGAGAGAGTGATGAGGGGATGTACAAGAGGAATAAGGGAATTGGGTTGCAACACTTTGGTCAGACCATTTCTTCAATATTGTAGTGTACTATGGGACCCATAATTTGAGTATCAAATACAGGAGTTGGAGAGGGTGCAAAAAAAGGCTGCTAGATTTGTTTTTGGAAATTACTGCAGAATGCAGTCAGTAACATATATGATAAAAGAGCTGGAATGGGATCCATTGTAAGACAGGAGGAGGGTGAAGAGGATCAGGGGAGTGTACAAGGCATATATTGGTGATGAGGCATGGAAAGATATTGGTGTAAAAATTAAGTGTAATGCATGGAAGGGAAATGACGACCACAAGCTGGCACTCGATTTCAGTCCCAAGGATATAGGAAGATTCTCTTTTTTAGGTAAGGCTGTCAGGGATTGCAATAAGTTACTGAAGGAAATGATGAATAATTTACCAAACATGTTGAAATAATTTAAAGTTAAAATTTGCAGAGGGAAAATGTTGGTGGGTGCAGGAAAAGGGGAGATGGATGTGTACGGAAATTGACACTGGAGTGTGCGCTCCATCGCAATTTAATTATATTATTGTACAACTTTTAAATAACAATATAAAATAAGACAAATTTAGGATATAAATGCAGAGAATGACAACATTTCAGCTAAATACATTCTAATCATTTTGACAACAAAAACAAGAAATAGAATGTGACAACAGGGGCCAGGATAATACATAGTTTTGAACCAGAGATATCTCAAAAGGGGCATACTAAATACATAAAAGCAGATATAAAATTAGATAGTGGAAGGTAAAACTAGGATGAAAGTTAACAAAAGTATCTTTGAAATATAGTAATCAACCCCATTAAGCTGAAAATTGAGCCTCAATAAGGCATTTAGTAGAATAACTCCTAAAGAAAAATGAATATACATTAAAACAGTACACTAAACAAAACTGAGAATTAAAAGAGATTGTTTGATATAAATAGATACACTGGGAACTAAGTATTTTGGAAGATAGACAAGCAATAAAATATTTTTGTAATTCTAAACTCTGAAATTGGAGTAGTCTTTCAGGAAATGCCCAAGAGTTCATCAGATGAAAGTCCCAAAACTGTTGCTGTTGGTTTAAAAGTATCCTGTCCCAAGTCTAACAGCCGGATAGAGTATAAGAGAGGGTGACAATTAAGTCACAGCACGCAGTGATTTTAAGAGTTGCGCATGTGGAGGTCACATTGGTACGAGTCGGTGAGGATGTTACACTGACCAGCTATAGTGTGTTCCGCCGCCATGTTGAGATATGGATCGACATAGTGCGAAGTTAGCATTTTTGTTATAATAAACTTTCAGTGTAATTTCATGATCTTCATGCAACTTTATCCAATTTCAGGATGTAATCTACACATGTAAGTGAAAGCTGTAATTTTGTGTATGTATGTCTGAGATGATCTTGCATCTTCTTGTAGTGTTGAAATCCAATAAAACTTTATGTTCAAGAATGTATTGCTCCCTGATATTAACAATAACTTCAGACTATATTTGACAGTAAATACAGTGAAATTTCATTTCTGGCAAAAACTTCCATTAAAATTGTAACTCATTTCAATAGTTACCTCTGATAAACTGATAAGTGGAATTATTTAAGAAAAGGCTGGTGACTGATTTGAGGCAAGAACTTCACATACAGAATATTTACAACTACCAGAAGTAACAGGAAAAAATACCAATTTACATTCAATAGTTAGCAGTAGTAATCTAGGGTATTAACTCCTATTAAAAGTATTAACAAACCAATAAACAGGAATGATAGCATTCAAACCATAGGTTTCACGACAAATGTGAATTTACTTTATTGTCTGTTATGATCCATAGAGTGACAAAAACCATAGATACAAGTGGAGGAAAAAGCACTCTCGGTCTCTACATCTCGGGTATCAATTTGTCATCAGTGATAGTACTTTTTTGTGTTCATCACTCAAAGCTCTCAACTTGATTTAGAACTACATACACACTTCTGCCTTCATGAAACCTTTTTTTTCATGATAAATTACAGGTGTCTCATACATGTGCTATGCTGGGGGCTAGGTACAACACACTGAATGTGAACTATGACTGTTACCGATAGCGTTTATGCCTAAACATCGGATTCGTTTGATACACGATTCATTAAGATTCATTGCTGTTAAATCTTGGATGTGGTAACTTCACACACTGAACATCCTAAGTCCAAAAGTTCTTGCCAACCAGGCCCACCACATGGTGTTAATTTGTGCACCTAACCGACCGTGAACCAACCTTGTTAAAGATTGATAAAAGACTGCTCAAAATACAATATGGCTGACCCCTACTTACAGACAAAATTAAGAACCATGGCGTCAGCCCACCGTTTCAAAAATTAATATCTCGCTAACTCCTTCATATTTTAAGTCGTAATTCACATATGTTCCTTGTTGCCAATTGCTTTTTAATTTTAAAACCTTACTTATCTCTCAACAGTGCTACTACAAAATTTTAATTTAACTTCATGACATAAGCATTTGGATGTGGAAAGTTGACAATGCATTAGCAATTGTATTCATAAAATTCTATTTTTCTCCTTATAACTAAACTTTTGTGAAGCCAATAGCATATTCTAAAGCCTTGTAGTTTTATCTATTCACAGAGCCTATTTTTATTCCTTTTACTAGCTGACCCGGCAATGCTTCACTATTGCTGGACTTGAGTAGGCACATAGATTAAATGAAAAAATATTTACATATAAATTTTAAACTGCTGTTTCATTCATTTTCAGTTGGAAAGGGTGAGAGGGGATGCGCTTTGGAAAACATATGGAGGCAGTATTTTTCCGATTGTTTCAAAGTATAAGTGTATAAATTCTTATGTAAATCGGATAAAAAATGTGGATTGCCTAAATTATAGGGTAAAAACGTAATGGGGTTGGAAAGGGGGAGAGGGGATGAATATTCGGAAACCATACGTAGGCAGTTTTTTTCTATTTGTTTTAAAGTATAAGTGTACAAATTCTTATCTAAATCGGATAAAAAATGTGCTTTGCCTAAATTATAGGGTAAAAACGTGTTGGGGTTGGAACGGGGGAGAGGGGATGAATATTCGGAAACCATACGTAGGCAGTATTTTTCTGTTTGTTTTAAAGTATAAGTGTACAAATTCTTTACTAAATCGGATAAAAAATGTGGTTTGCCTAAATATAGGGTAAAAATGTAATGGGGTTGGAAAGGGGCAGAGGGGATGAATATTCGGAAACCATACGTAGGCAGTATTTTTCTGTTTGTTTTAAAGTATAAGTGTACAAATTCCTATCTAAATCGGATAAATGTGGTATTGCCTAAATTATGGGGTGTTATGGGGAATGGGGGTGACTTTTTGGAAAAAAATTTTCCCAGGAACCTTCGCAGACGCACACTCGAAAACTCTCCAAAGTTTCATTGCAATCTGATAAATGGTATAGGAATGCATAGAAGACGAACAAACAAATATTGATTTTTGTATATAAGACTAGCTGTCCCGGAAATGCTTCAATATTGCTGGACTTGAGTAGGCACATAGATTTTTTTTTTTTTTTTGTAACTGCTTTACGTCTCCTTTTAACATCGAGGTCTTTAGAGACGGGAAAGGATGGGGGGCAAGGATGGGGGCAAGGAATGGGAAGGAATTCAGCCATGGCCTTTTGAAGGAAGCATCCCAGCATTTGCCTGGAGTGATTTGGGGAAACCATGGAAAACCCAAACCTGGATGCCCGGAAGGGGATTCGAACCGCCGTCCTCCCAAATGCGAGGCGAGAACGCTAACTATTACACCACGCCGCTCGGTGGCACATAGATTAAATGAAAAAAAATATTTACATATATATTTTAAAGTGCTGTTTCATTCATTTTCAGTTGGAAAGGGTGAGAGGGGATGCGCTTTGGAAAACATATGCAGGCAGTATTTTTGCGTTTGTTTCAAATTATAAGTGTGCGAATTCCCATTGAAATCTGATGAAATAAGTGGTTTTGTCTAAATTATGGGGAGGAGAACGTAATGGGGGTGGAAAGGTGGAGAGGGGATGAATATTCGGAAACCTTATGTTAATAGTATTTTTGTTTGTTTTAAAGTATAAGTGTACAAATTCTTATCTAAATCGGATAAAAAATGTAGTTTGCCTAAATTATGGGGTACAAACGTAATGGGGTTGGAAAGGGGGAGAGGGGATGAATATTCGGAAACCATACGCAGGCAGTATTTTTCTGTTTGTTTTAAAGTATAAGTGTACAAATTCTTATCTAAATCCGATAAAAAATGTGGTTTGCCTAAATGATGGGGTGAAAAGGTAACGGGGTTGGAAAGGGGGAGAGGGGAAGAATATTCGGAAACCATACGTAGGCAGTATTTTTCTGTTAGTTTTAAAGTATAAGTGTACAAATTCTTATCCAAATCGGATAAAAAATGTGGTTTGCCTAAATTATGGGGTAAAAACGTAATCTGGTTGGAAAGAGGAGAGGGGATGAATATTCGGAAACCATACGTAGGCTGTATTTTTCTGTTTGTTTTAAAGTATAAGTGTACAAATTCTTATCTAAATTGGATAAGAAATGTGGTTTGCCTAAATTATGGGGTGAAAACGTAATGGGGGTGGAAAGGGGGAGAGGGGATGAACATTCGGAAACCATTCGTAGGCTGTATTTTTCTGTTTGTTTTAAAGTATAAGTGTACAAATTCTTATCTAAATCCGATAAAAAATGTGGTTTGCCTAAATTATGGGGTGAAAACGTAATGGGGTTGGAAAGGGGGAGAGGGGATGAATATTCGGGAACCATACGTAGGCTGTATTTTTCTGTTTGTTTTAAAGTATAAGTGTACAAATTCTTATCTAAATCGGATAAGAAATGTGGTTTGCCTAAATTATGGGGTAAAAATGTAATGGGGTTGGAAAGGGGCAGAGTGGATGAATATTCGGAAACCATACGTAGGCAGTATTTTTCTGTTTGTTTTAAAGTATAAGTGTACAAATTCCTATCTAAATCAGATAAAAAATGTGGTATTGCCTAAATTATGGGGTGTTATGGGGAATAGGGGGTGACTTTTTGGAAATTTTTTTTCCCAGGAACCTTCGCAGACGCACACTCGAAAACTCTCCAAAGTTTCATTGCAATCTGATAAATGGTATAGGAATGCATAGAAGACGAACAAACAAACATTGATTTTTGTATATAAGACTAGATGTCCCGGCAATGCTTCACTATTGCTCAGGGTTCTTACGGGCCTTAAAAAGCCTTAAGAAGGCCTTAATTTTAATTTTAATTTTTAAGGGCCCTTAAAAGGCCCTAAAATTTGCTGAAAAGCCTTAAAATCTTTGAAAAAGCCTGATTTTTTTTAACACCGAGATACGGCGTAGTAAATTTCACTATCCCGGCGACGCGCGTATCTTCAGATTTATCTCTGGCTCGACCTTGACCAAGTGCGAGTCAAAGTGCTTATGTTTCAAGCAAGTGGTAGTCTTTGCACAGATCCTCTCTTCTGTAGTTCTGCTTCGTACATGCCTGTCTCTTACATTTCTTGGCAATTTCTAACAAGTTTCTTATGTATATATTGTTTTATTGCTTCAAACAACTTCAGCTAATTTAATCCACATGATGAGCATCCATGATTAGATATATTTTTAGAGAAGTATCTAGGCAAAGAAGATTATAACAGAGTACACAAAGTAGTAAAAATATTGTTGCTGTTATCACATGGACAAGCTGATGTTGAACGAGGCTTCTCTGTGAACAAGCAGTTGGAAGTTGAAAATTTAAAAGAAGAGTCTTCAGTGGCTCAAAGATTAGTCGGTCAACATTTCAAAAACAGCAAAAATAAGTTGTTAATAACTAAGGAGTTAAGGATGTATGCAGCTATGGCTCGTCAAAAATATATTGCGTACCTGGAAGAGAAAAAAAATGCAAAGAATACAAGGATTCAAGGAGTGAAACGCAAATCTATTTTAGATGATTTGGATGATTTGAAGTGTAAAAATGCACACCTAGTAACTGCAATTAAAGATCTTGAAGATAATGCTGATAAACTAGCAGATAAAGCTGAGGTTAATGGGGATGTTAAGTACATCACACAGTCCAATAGTTATCGACGAACCGCTACAGTTAAAAAAGCTGAATTTGAGGATGTTGAAAGTAAAATTAAGGCTCTATTGAAAGATTTAAAAGAGAATTGACCTTTGTTTTTAAACAATGTGAAAATAAAAAAAAAATCATTAAAAAAGTGTATATTTTTTTTATTTAACCTGCATACATTTTAATGACTCTTACCAGTATGTTTTATGTTTACCCTTATAACATGTTGTAGCTCATCTGGAAAGTAAACTTTACTCATATAAGAAAATATTTGATCAAATATGCCCAATAGGAACTACTGCTGTAACTCAAATGATGTTGAAAAAGTTGTATTTAACCCGTTTCTTAAACCTATGGAAATTTTTCATCTTTAAAGGTTCTTTTACATGTAGCTTTCAAAAACGGGGGGGGAGGGGGGTGTTAGTCTTCCTCATTCAACATTATACCTGAAATCTGATAAGTAATTGAGCTGACAATTTGGCACTCCTTTCTCTGATGTAACTGCTAATGTGCTATAATGTATAAAAACAAATTAAGTTAAATTATGTATTTATATGTTAGTAATTCTTATTACTAAGGTGGTACTATTTCTTTTTGCCCTTGTGTCAGTTTTCCGGGGTATAGTAGTTTTTTATTTTATGTTTATTATATGAAAAGGGAAAAAGTTTCAATATTCACTGTATTGTGTGAAAACAAAAGTAAATTTATTAGAAATTTATTGTTTATTAATTTATAAACTCGAAGATTATTTCATCATAATCTTAACATGAATATTTTAATTTCGTTGCTGTAAGTTGCATATTATTTTTTCATAACGTTTTAATATACGTTAAATATAGCCTTAAAAAAAAATGAAAAATTTCCTTAAAAAAGGCCTTAAAAAGGCCTTAATTTTTCTTTTGCTAAAAGAGTAAGAACCCTGTTGCTGGACTTGAGTAGGCACATAGATTTTTTTTTTTTTTTTTTTTTTTTTTTTTTTTTTTTTTTTGTAACTGCTTTACATCTCCTTTTAACATCGAGGTCTTTAGAGACGGGAAAGGATGGGGGGCAAGGATGGGGGCAAGGAATGGGAAGGAATTCAGCCATGGCCTTTTGAAGGAAGCATCCCAGCATTTGCCTGGAGTGATTTGGGGAAACCATGGAAAACCCAAACCTGGATGCCCGGAAGGGGATTCGAACCGCCGTCCTCCCAAATGCGAGGCGAGAACGCTAACTATTACACCACGTCGCTCGGTGGCACATAGATTAAATGAAAAAAAATATTTACATATATATTTTAAAGTGCTGTTTCATTCATTTTCAGTTGGAAAGGGTGAGAGGGGATGCGCTTTGGAAAACATATGCAGGCAGTATTTTTGCGTTTGTTTCAAATTATAAGTGTGCGAATTCCCATTGAAATCTGATGAAATAAGTGGTTTTGTCTAATTATGGGGAGGAGAACGTAATAGGGGTGGAAAGGGGGAGAGGGGATGAATATTCGGAAACCATATGTTGGTAGTATTTTTGTTTGTTTTAAAGTATAAGTGTACAAATTCTTATCTAAATCGGATAAAAAATGTGGTTTTGCCTAAATTATGGGGTAAAAATGTAATGGGGTTGGAAAAGGGCAGAGGGGATGAATATTCGGAAACCATACGTAGGCAGTATTTTTCTGTTTGTTTTAAAGTATAAGTGTACAAATTCCTATCTAAATCAGATAAAAAATGTGGTATTGCCTAAATTATGGGGTGTTATGGGGAATAGGGGGTGACTTTTTGGAAATTTTTTTTCCCAGGAACCTTCGCAGACGCACACTCGAAAACTCTCCAAAGTTTCATTGCAATCTGATAAATGGTATAGGAATGCATAGAAGACGAACAAACAAACATTGATTTTTGTATATAAGACTAGATGTCCCGGCAATGCTTCACTATTGCTGGACTTGAGTAGGCACATAGATTTTTTTTTTTTTTTTTTTTTGTAACTGCTTTACATCTCCTTTTAACATCGAGGTCTTTAGAGACGGGAAAGGATGGGGGGCAAGGATGGGGGCAAGGAATGGGAAGGAATTCAGCCATGGCCTTTTGAAGGAAGCATCCCAGCATTTGCCTGGAGTGATTTGGGGAAACCATGGAAAACCCAAACCTGGATGCCCGGAAGGGGATTCGAACCGCCGTCCTCCCAAATGCGAGGCGAGAACGCTAACTATTACACCACGCCGCTCGGTGGCACATAGATTAAATGAAAAAAAATATTTACATATATATTTTAAAGTGCTGTTTCATTCATTTTCAGTTGGAAAGGGTGAGAGGGGATGCGCTTTGGAAAACATATGCAGGCAGTATTTTTGCGTTTGTTTCAAATTATAAGTGTGCGAATTCCCATTGAAATCTGATGAAATAAGTGGTTTTGTCTAAATTATGGGGAGGAGAACGTAATGGGGGTGGAAAGGTGGAGAGGGGATGAATATTCGGAAACCTTATGTTGGTAGTATTTTTGTTTGTTTTAAAGTATAAGTGTACAAATTCTTATCTAAACGGATAAAAAATGTAGTTTGCCTAAATTATGGGGTACAAACGTAATGGGGTTGGAAAGGGGGAGAGGGGATGAATATTCGGAACCATACGCAGGCAGTATTTTTTCTGTTTGTTTAAAGTATAAGTGTACAAATTCTTATCTAAATCCGATAAAAAATGTGGTTTGCC
>JARYHS010005409.1:0-29175 GCA_031002005.1 Vandiemenella viatica
CACGGAGTCGGTGAGTACAACCAGGACCAGTGGGACCTCTTGGTTGGTCTTGGGGGAACGGAGCCTCACCACGGTTCTTGCGGCATAGCCTTGTTCTGCTAGTTCCTCTTTAACTTCTTCTGGTGAGATGCTAAAGGGCATCCCCCTGATGACAACTTTTAGAAACTTTTCCTCCGCTGAGGGAAAGGTGTAGAAGGAAATCTGGTTCAAGGATGCGTATCCTGTGACCGCATTATGTTCAGCTGCTGTGTTTGTCTGGATCTTGTACAGGTCTTTGTCTGCTGTTTTAACTGTGAACCCACCACCACATAGGGTCTTCAATTGCTGGTACAGTTTCATGTAGCTGTCCTTATAATTCAGTATCAGTGGTGGAGGCCTGTATGTTTTGACGCTACTGCTTTCTGGTTGTTCCTCTGATTGAAGAGAGGCAAATTGGTTGCAGGTTGGAACTGCGGGGGCGGTAGTGCTCAGTCTTGCTGCGGGAGCGGTGCGTCGCGGTTCAACAAAGCCATCCGCATCCACTACTCTTTTCGTTCGTGCAGTCTTTATGTAGATGTTCTTCATAGCCTTGCAGGAGGTGGAAGTGGCTCTCTTCTTTCTCCGCCCCTCCTTGTCGTTTGTCACTGCCGTTCTTTTCCTTGATGTGGTAGACTGGTCCTGCTCTGCGGCCATGTCTGCGTCCTCATCTGAAGAAGTATCGCTATACAAGTCCATATTAGATTCAGCGATAGTATTCGCATTGATTTGCTGGTCCAGTCATTGAGTATCTTGTGAAGCCGATGGGTGGTCCAAGTCCGTAAGCCGGGTCGTCAACGGGGCCGCTGCTGCCGCCGGCAAAGCCGGGTACCCTGGGGCACTCGACCCGCCTGGCACGGCAGTGCGGCGAGAACTTTCCTTGTTGCTCATCTTCGCTTGACGGATGTCAACACGGAACTTGCTAGCGCTAGCTCTTCTGCGGAGGTCGTTTATATGGGCCCTCCAGGTCAACCTGGTGTCAAGCAGGACTCCAAGGTAGCGAACTGTGTTTGACCATGGGATTAAGTTGTTGTGTATTTTGAGTTGTGGATACAATTCAGGTCTCTGTCGAGGTCCTATTCTTTTAGTTAGTAAGATGGCTTGGGTCTTCGTTGGGTTGATTCCAATACGCCACCTACTCGCCCAGGGCTCAGTCTTCTGCAATACCTCCTGCAGACGACGGGTGACGATAGCTTTGCTGCGGCTGCGAGTGAAGTAAGCTGTATCATCTGCATATGTGGCGGTGTGAATTCCGTTTTGAGAAGGTAAATTGGCTGTATATAGGGAGTATAGCAGAGGTCCTAGGGTCGAGCCTTGTGGTACTCCTGCCTGAATGCTACGCCTTGTGGAGTAGGCGTTGCCAATTTTGACTTTGAAGGAGCGGTTTTCCAAGTATGATTTTATCAGTTTGACAAGCTGTCCCGGGAGTCCCAATTCGTAGAGTCGGAGTAGCAATCCGGCGTGCCATACCGAGTCAAATGCCCGGGAGATATCTAGTAGCACAAGTCCACAGTATTCTTTATGGTTGAAGGCCGTCGTAGCAGTCTCAACCACCCTCATCAGTTGCTGGGTGGTTGAGTGTCCCTGGCGGAATCCAAATTGATGGTCTGGAAGAATACTCTGTCGCTCGATATGCAGGTTTAGGCGTTTGAGGAGCAGACGCTCAAACACCTTGCTGAGAGATGGTAACAGACTTATGGGCAGGTAGTTTTCAGGTAGAGAGTGGTCTTTCGCACTCTTATGGATAGGTACGACTACGGCCTGTTTCAACCGGTGGGAAAGTTCTTCATGTCTACAATTATGTTGAACAGCATCGTGAGGTGTGTAAATGGAGACTTTCCCGGCGTATTGATTCAATAAAAGTTTCACGGGAGTCCAGCCGGATGGAGTCATAAAACGACGACGTTTCGACAACCTGCTCGGTTGTCTCCATAAGGTCTATTTAGATGTTGCTTCTAGGAAATCACAAACAGACTGACTTCGCTGACACTTCCTTCGCTGCCGCCGAAATTCGAATGTCGTGTATGGAGAGTTGCCAGGACGCCTAATCAGCGCGCTGGAAGTGAGGGTATCAGCGTTGCGGACTGCGTATGGAGCCAAAACGGTCACCCATCCAAGCGCTGACCACGCTCACCGTTGCTTAACCGCGACGACGATACAACAATTGCTGGGGAAGACATAGGTCCCCAGAGTGCGGGGAAGTTTTTGCGTGATAACGCATCACCTTCCATTTTAATTTTGGCTGGCCTTACTTGTTTGTCATTGTTGGAATTGTCGGTTCCGATGAATTTCTATTGTGGTGATCAAGGAGTTTCCTTGGCCACCTTAGTCTGTGATCATAAATTGGTCCACCACCCAGTGAGTTAATCAGGGGGTTGGCCGAGTGCTGGCTCTTCATAGAACTGCGCTGCCAGCTTTTGAAAGCGGGTTCTGAGTTGGAAGTCCGCTTATTCGGTGTAGATCTTCTGTATGCGTCTCCCTGGGTAGGTGGTACGCGAATCTGATAGCCTTATTCTGTATGGTCTGGAGTCGCTGGAGGTGGCATTCCGCAGTGTTGCCCCAGACTGCGGAGGCATACTCCATCACGGGTCTGATGAGGGCAGTGTACAGCTGTTTGCCTACATCAGGTCTCAGTTTGCTTTTCGGATTTAGAACAGGGTAGAGAGTAGTTAGTCTACCTGTTGCCTTGCTGCGAACGTTGGCCACGTGGTGTTTCCATGTCAGCCGCGTGTCAAGTTTTACGCCAAGATATGTTGCCGTGTTTGTCCAAACATGTTTTCACCGAAGAGGGTTAGAGGTTGGAGCCGTCGTGGGACCTTCCTTCTGGAAATAATGATAGCTTGGCTCTTGGGGGCGTTGAAGCCAAGGCGCCATTTGGTAGCCCATTCTTGTACATTGTCGAGATCGTAAAATTTCGATTTAGACTCTTGGCGAAGAGTGCGGTATCATCTGCGTAGAGAGCCTTTTGAACTCTTGCAGTTGATGGTGAGTCTGCCGTGTAAAGGTTATATAGGACTGGGCCAATCACTGAACCCTGCGGGACACCAGCGCAGATGTTTTTAACCGCCGAGTGGCTACCCTCCATCACTACTCGAAAAGTTCGCTCCTCTAGGTAACTCCTTAGTAGTTTTACATGTGAAAGAGGGATCCTTGCACCAACAACTTGTATAAGAGTCCTTTATGCCAGACCGAGTCGAAGGCGCGGCTGACATCAAGGAGGACGGCGCCGAAGTACTCTCGCCGTTCAAAAGCCGAGAAGGCATCTTCTGCTAGGCGGAGCAGTTGATGCGGGGTGGAGTGGTATCTCCTGAAGCCAAATTGCTCATCTGGAAGTAGTCCGTCTCTATCAATAATTGTACGGAGCCTTTTCAGATAAACTCGTTCAAACACCTTTGATAGGGTTGGTAGCAAAACTAAAGGGTCGGTAGGATTTTGGCGACCTCTTGTCCTTTCCCGGACTTAGGAATTGGTATAATTTCTGCATGTTTCCAAGTCTGCGGAAATTCGCTCGAGCGTAATATTTCATTAAACCATGTCTGTGATGTATTGGACTGCCAAGGGAGGTCAATTGGCGTAGAATTCCTCCTCCAATGTCCGTCATGGCCTGCAGCTTTTTTTAGTGTTAAGGTTTGAAAGAGTGGTGGCGACCTCTTCAGTGGTGGTTTCGGGAATGCGTCATCCTCTGGGGGAGCCGGCTTTCTAGGGAAAGCCGGAGGCGATCTTCTACCATTTGGATGTGCTGTGCATCCCTCGGGATGTCAACAGGCTGGAAGTTACTCTGAAGGCTTCTGCTAAGGCTTCCGCCTTCTCTTCTGGGTCACAGACGTAGTTGTTTTCGACAATCAGTGGCGGAATCTTATGTCGTCTCCGGAGAAGGGCTTTTGTGGTACGCCACGCCGACCCATCTTGCATATCCAGGGTGGGAGACAAATTGTTCCAATCGGTGTTTCGGTGTTTTTCCACCTCCGCCTTTATCTCCCTTTGCAAACGGTAGATCACCGCTCTTCAATGCCGCGTCTCTCGTGACGTGCCACTCTCTGGTTGAGCTGGTTCTTCACAGTGATAGCTTCTTTTATGTGAGGAGGCAGTCGCTTTGATTGTGATGGGTAGAGTGTGCGGCGTGGTCTAGTGGCCGCATCCACTGCATTGATTGTATCAACGTCGGCCAGGCTGACAGCGGCGGAAGAGGGGCCGACAGCTGTGGGTGGATGCTTGCAGTCTCTAGACTCCGTGTGAGGACATCTTTGAAGATGTCCCAGTTGACATCACAGAAGGTTCCTGTGGTTCCTGTCTTTTCGCGACAGATACGCCGCAGCCTGTAAAGCGGCAGGAAACGTGATCGGAAGACAGCGCAGTTTTGGTAGTGACTGGCTATGTTGTGGCGAAGACCTTTGGTTAGTGGCCACATCCAACACATCCGGTTGCCCCTTCCATAGATGGTGGGTTCTGTTGGCCCCAGATGACAGCATCATGGTTCTCTACCACACGCAGGAGTCTTCGGCCATTCGGATTTGTCAGTCGCGAATTCATGCCACATTTTTTTGCGTTTAGGTCTCCGGCAATGAAGAGGTTGCCCTGCATGCTGAGGGAGTGCAGCGAAATCTCTCTCTTGCATGATGCCACCGGGTGGTCTATATGCGGAGATCTGTACAATTTTAGCCATGGTGGTTTCAATGGCAACACCCTGTTGCTTCAATGGAGTCCGGGGTCGGTAGTTTTATTGGATAATTGCCCTTGGTGGCTTCTGACATAGACAGCAGTACCTCCTCCTGCAGTTTTGTCGGTCGGTACGGTAGGCAGAGTAGTTGGGGGCGGCTGCCTTGATCCCCGGCTTAAGGTGATTTTTCTGTGACGAGGCATACGTCTAATTCCTTCGTCTCTGAGAAATTCCCTGAATTCTCCCAATTGGCGCCACAGGCCATTGGAATTCCAGAGCAGATTGTGAGGTCCTCAATTCTTGCCATGGCGTGGTTTGGTCGGACCTTGCTGTACTGCCTCGAGGGCTAGCTGAACTGCAGCAGTTATCTGCCGCGGGATATCCTGCATCATGGTAATGACCGCCTGCAGCAGCGACATTACCATGGCATTGCTGTCGGGCTGATTACTCATGTCCGGCGGATGGTTTCCGGATTTATTCCTCATATCTGTGTTGTTTTGCTGCTTCCTTCGTGTGTTCAATTGCTTGTTTACAAGAAGATCAGGTGGTTGGTTTTGTCTGTTATTGATGGTATCAGTCCTAATCCCGGTGTCCTCAGCTGGGATGTTGGAGGTCTTCTCGGCATATGTGGCGTTGGTTGTAGACTCACTAATCGGATGACTTGGATTTTGAGTCTTTTCTTGCTGTTTCTTCTTCTGCTGCTGTTGTTTTTGATGGCAGCAAGGTATGTGCTGTTGTTGGCCTTCTGCCGTTCATCAAATCTGGAGAAGGCTACACACTTTCTGTAGCTAGCCACATGTTCTCCGCCGCAGTTGACACACTTTGGTGGACATCACCCTTCCTAATGGCAACATTCCTTGGAGGAGTGTTCGCCTGCGAATTTGACACATTTGGCTGGCACTGAGCAGTGCCGAGCCACGTGGCCTACACCTTGGCAGTTGAAGCATGAGGTGGGGTCCCCGTTTGCTTCGAGTTTCTCCGTTGTTACCCTGAGGTGCACACAGTGTCGACATCTTGAAAATACCCCTATTTTCTATAGAATCAGGGAGTACCACAAGGAAGAGTGGAACTTCTTGATTGGTCCTTCGGAGAGCGAAGGCGTGCTACTGTTCTTGCTGGAAAAACCTCGCTCTGCCAATTCCGTCTTTACCTCTTCTGGCTCGATACTGAAGGGCATTCCACCTGATGACCACTTTCAGGAATTTTTCGTCTGGCGACGGGAAGGTGTATGTACGCTATCTGATTCAAGGCAGCGAACCGAGAGACAGCGTTGTACTCATCAGGGGACTTAGGGTGGACCTTGTAGAGATCCCTACCTGCTGTCTTGATGGAGAATCTATCTCCACATAGATTCTTTAGCTGAAGGTACAGCTTCAAGTAATTATCCTTGAAATTGAGCATTAGTGGAGCAGGTTTGGGTACTTTGCTACCACTGGTTTGAGGTTCTTCATCCACCTGTAGGGGGGCGAACTGGTTGGTAGTGGTAGGAGCAGGAGCCGCTGTTGTGATGAGAGTCGCTGCAGGTGCGGTACGTCGAGGCTTGGCAAACCCATCCTTATCGACGACATTCTTCTGACGAGCGGCCTTCAGGTAGGCGCTCTTATTGGTCCTAAGAGAAGGAAACGCAGCGCGTTTCTTCGACTGCTCTTCATTGAAACTAGTGGTTGCAGTCCTCTTCCTCGAAACAGCAGTTTGGTCCTGATCCATAGCCGAATCAGCTTCCTCGTCCGAGCTGAAGTCACTAATATTATCCATGTTAAGATTATGGATTGAATCCTTATCTTGATTCTCGCCGGCAGCGCTGTGCCCTAATGCGGAGGCCATAGTACCGGGAGTGTTGTGCTGGCACCGTGTTAACACCGCAGGGTTCCAAGTGTCAGACACAACCCTAACGCTCACGCCAGGGGGTCCTACTCAACCTGGGAGTGGGCCTTGTGGCGGTAAATCCCTAGCACTCGGAGGGCAGGGAGGAAAGGCAATCCCCAAAGAAGAAGAAGCAAGCGAACCACTATCTCCTTCACTTACAGATCGATACAGAACGCGCATATACTAGTGTGCTCCGAGAAGCACACAGGCAGATGCGAATACTGGCGAGTCAGTAGTAGTAGTTACTTAACCGCGCCATTGCCTAGTCACAGCTCGTTCCTATTGAGCTGGAGTAAGGTGGAGTATATTGCCCTAAGGCATTGCCTCCAAGATATTTGGACGGGACAGATCTTCACTGTCGTTGTGTCTTCTCGTTTGGCTGAAGTGTCTTCTTCACTAGATGGTTGCCGCCGCGGCCATCGTTGTTTTAGAGAAATGGCACGCCGCATTATATGTGCTGACGTTAATGCTGCCTCGGGGAGGCAGACAGGACTTCTTTTGCAGCCAGGTGAGCTGTCAGCTTCGTGAGGAGGACGATGAGCTCGTCCAATCTTCTTTCGCGTTGATCGGCAGCGCGTGTGTTGCAGGAGTGGTCGCATGCTTCTCTGCATCCTCCGCTACCTTCCCCTCTGCTGGTCTTCCGCCTTTCTTGGTTATTCAGTGACGACTGTTTGGTAATCGTGGTGCGATGTCTAGTGGAATCCGCTGGCTTAGTTCTGCTCACTTGTTGTCTTGGCTGCGAGTAGATGTGAAGCCTTCGGCGCTGTTCAGGCTGAGTCGTCTCTGAAGGGTAGCCACTGTATACTTGTCGGCTGGGTGCGGGCTGCGTATGTGACCGACTTCGTTCGCTTCTTTTCTTCCTGGTACGTTGCTGCTTCCATGTTCTGCAGCCACGATATGAAGCAGCGTCTGACGAGCCGCAGTTACAGCAGACGGCGTCTTCTCTACGCCGGTCGCATTCTGCAACATAATGACCGCCTCCACAGTGGACACATCTTGCGGGTTTTGTGCATTCAATGGCTAGATGTCGAAAATTTTGACATCTGTAGCATTGAATCAGCTCTCGTGACGGTGGTTTTTCTGCTGGACTTGGTGCGTTGATGCCAGCTTTCTTCGTTCTGTAGCCGGGAAGCATGATGTCAAAAGATAGGGAGGCTTCCCGCAACACCTGGGTAGCTGTCTGGAAATCTGCAGGGCAGGACAGCAGTATCTTCAGTCACAGGCTGTCTGGCCAGCTGAATATAGGGAGCTTCATGGAGCTCTGCAGCTGAACCAGCAATTCCCAGTAGTTCCCGGCATGGCTGACATGGATCGGAGGTACTGGTCCCTGTTCTGGGCCCGAGAGGACTACAGGTGCTGGAGAATCAGGTGACGGGGACGCAGATTCATCGCTTTGTGAAGGCGATGAACTTGAAGTAGATGATAAGGGTGATGTTGGCCTTGTCGGTGTCGTCTTGTCGTTTCGGCAGGTAGGAGGGTCATAACAAGAGCTCTTGAACCTTCTTTTGGTTTGTTCGACGTAATCCGACCAGACGAAGTCGCTGGCCAGTGGGGTTGGGAACTCGAGAGCCTCCGGCCAATCGTCGAGTTTGACTGGGCGGTATTTCTCGGCTAGATGAGAGTGCTCTCTGTTGGACAAGACCTGCTCGAAGGTGGTGAAGTCACAGGTTGGTATCTTCCAGGTGAACTGAAGTTCATCAAGGAAGATTGTTACGTAGAAGCTCCACTTCTTTGGATTGCCTCGGTCAAGGAGACGTCTCCATACATTCAGCGATAGATCTTCAGGAGTGGCAGCTTCGTGGACACAGTCAGTAGACCCCGATGGATAATGGATGGTTTCCGCCATGAAGCCTACTTCTCGTGGAAAGGCGCCACCTAGTTTGATTTTCTTCTTCTTCTTCGCCTTCGTAGATGAAGCGATGTCAACCGAGTTTTCTCGTGTTTTCTTTGTTGCTATCGACTTGGCCGTACCGGACTGAGCTGTCGTCGCGGCGGCGTCAGTAGATGCAGCGGTGTCTGCCTAGGCATTAGTCATCTGGGAATGCTTTGGTCCCAGAGTGTGGGGAAGTTCTTGCGTGTAGCGCATCTCCTTCCAGATGTTATGGTTGTCATTTTTATTTGTCTGTCATTATGGGATTTGCCAGATCCTGTTGATTAGCGTTCATTGGAAGTGTTTTCCGGCTGTCGTTATTGGATTATCCTATCCTGTTACTGCGCAAGATCTTGTGGGGCGTCATCGTCCCTTGCCAGTTTGACTGGCCATCTTGTGGTAGCTTTATATTGCACATGAGTGCCCAGCTGTTGAATCAGCGGATTAGTGTGTTGGAGGCATTGTGTGTAGAGCGTTTTTGCTGCTTTTTTTGAAGCGTTCTTTTAGAAATGGTAAGCCGCTTATTTGCGGAGCAGCGCTGTTGGAGTTTCTATAGGTAGCTTATAGGCGTACCTTATTGCCCGGTTTTGGACACGCTGAAGGGGTTTGATGTTGCTGGGAGCAGCATTGCCCCACACCGTTGCAGCATATTCGAGGATAGGCCTAATAGTAGCTGTGTAGAGGGTGATGGCAGTCCGTGGATGAAGAGGAGAGGCCGGATTGAGAATTGGATAGAGTTGTCGCATCCTGCCCATGGCTTTTGTATATGTACTCTTGATATGTTCTTTCCAGGTCAGCCTTTTATCTAAGGTGACACCTAGGTAACGAGCCGTGGTGGACCATTTTATGTCTTCGCCACGTATCTTGATATTGTTAAGGGGCGGGACCTTTCTTCTGGTAATAATTATAGCCTGGCTCTTAAATGCATTAAATGCTAGACGCCATTTCTTCGCCCATAATTCAATTTGGTCGCATCCTCTTTGGAGCTTGGTCGCGGTGTGTGTTGCCCTGATACTCTTGGTATATAGGGCAGTATCATCGGCGTAGAATGCACTCAGTGTCTGGTCTGTCCTAGGTATATCAGCCGTATAGAGATTGTAGAGGACAGGGCCGAGAACGGAACCCTGCGGGACACCGGCTTTAATTGATTTAATAGAGGAGATTGCGTCTTCCGTGATAACGCGGAAAGTGCGTCCGGCCAAGTAGTTTTTGATGAGTCTAACGTGAGACAGGGGAATCCTCTGCAGTATTAGCTTGTAAAGTAGGCCCTCGTGCCAGACCGAATCAAATGCACGACTTACGTCAAGTAGGACTGCTCCGAAGTATTCTTTCTTCTCAAGGGCACTCATTGCATATTCCACAAGTCGAAGTAGTTGCTGCGGGGTTGAATGGTGATTTCTGAAGCCAAACTGTTCATTAGGGAGAAGTCTCGCAGAGTTAATATGTTGGAGTAGCCGTTTGAGGTAAACTTTTTCAAAATTTTTGGATAGAGTCGGTAGGAGGCTGATCGGTCTATAAGATTTTGGTGATCTTTTGTCTTTACCTGGTTTTGGTACCGGAACAATTTCAGCATGCTTCCACATTTTTGGAAATTCACCAGTGCGCAAGATATTGTTGAATGTTAGTGTGATGTAGGTGATTACTTGAGGCGGTAGATGACGGAGAAGTAGTCCACCTATTTGGTCGTGGCCAGCGGCTTTGTTGGTGGCAACGCGTCGTAGCAGGTTAGTTACCTCTTCTTCAGTGGTGGGTTCGATGATATCTTCATTTTGAGCTGTGGCATTTAGATGCTGTTGCTCCTGATTGACTAGATGTATGTGATTATCATCGCGGAGATCTTCTATTGGGCAAAAGTTTTCTTCAAATGCCTCAGCTAGCGCGTCCGCTTTGGCTACTGGTTCAGCGACAATGTTATTTCTGACAGTAAGCGGTGGCATTCTTTTTCTTTGTTGTAGCATGTGCTTAGTGGTAGTCCAGATTGATCTGTCCTCGATTGAGAGAGTGGCAACCAGGCCTTCCCAGTCGCGCACCCGATGTTTGCTGACCTCAGTCTTGATTTCTCGTTGTAAACGATTAACTGTTCTTTTTGTGACCGGATCTCTCGTAATTTGCCACTCCCGCATGAGCTGGTTTTTTAAAGTTATGGTGTGGCGGATGTTTGGTGGCAGTTGTTTGGATCGCTCTGGCTGAGTCTTAGACGGTGGAGTAGCGTAATTTGCGGCAGCATTTACCGCAAGCCGAGGGTATCAGTTGTTGTGGACTGCGTATTGAGCCATACGCGGTCACCCATCCAAGCACTCACCACGTTCAACGTTGCTTAACCTGTAGACATAAGAGCTGGCAAACTATGTCCATGGCGTCAGTTTGCTTCCATTTGGCCTTGTTGAGAAGATTTTTGTTTTTTATGACATAGATCCCTAATAATTGGTCTCCAGGCTTCACTTAAATACAGTCCACTGTCCCTATTGATGTTGTTATCGTTAAACTGAATTTCCAATGCTTCCCGAATTACTGAGTCCCAGAACGAAGATACTCTGGCCAGAAACCGTGACGCATTAAAATCGATTTTAGAAGAGGGTAATATCCATCTTCCGGACGCGCAGACGGAGACGTCTGAGCCCACTGTGGAAGCAGCGCCATCGCCACCCGCGGAGACTGCACCACCAGCGACCAGGACAGCCAGCACCCAGTGCAGCAGATCTGCACTCACGGCCGACGTCCTGCAATGCTACAAATGCCAACGGTTCAATCACTACGCAAAGCACTGCACCTACGAGCTTAGGTGCGTGCGTTGCGGTAGTGATCATCAAGCTGCGGCCTGTCCCAGGCCAAAGGATGACCCCACCTGCTGCAACTGCGGGGGCCCCCACGCGGCGTGCCACCGAGCTTGCCCAAGCCGCAAGCGGCTGCAGCAGGACGAGAAGAAGAAGAAGAGCCACCAGTCGGAGTTCTGCCCAGAGAACAAAAAAGCAAAATGTCAGACCGACAAGCCCGCTGCCAAGGCCAGCGGGTACAACAGGGCCAAGGACCATCCGCGAGAACGGGCTCCATTGCCGCGACCCCCCCCCCCCCAGACAACCCGTCCCGCCGTCCCCACAGATGCTGTGGACACGGTGCTGATGGGGCTGGATGGGGGCCACAGCTCCTGAGGGTCGTCGAGTTGCTCACGCAACTCGTCGGCCACACCACCTGCTCGGCCGCTATACCCTAGCTGCCGACAGCTCGTGACATCAACAAGAAGCCACCGCGAGGAAACATCGACCGCGAAGACCAACACAATCATTATGAGGGAGGAGTAAATGTCGAAAGACAATAAACTCCAACGACTCTGCCATATGAAGCTATGGCGGTAACTGGCTGTTCTGCTGATGGAAGTGTCAGCGAAGTCAGTCTGTTTGTGATTTCCTAGAAGCAACATCTAAATAGACCTGATGAAGACAACCGAGCAGGTTGTCGAAACGTCGTCGTTTTATGACTCCATCCGGCTGGACTCCCGTGAAACTTTTATAGCATCGTGAGGTGGTTAATTGCCGCTGGAGGCAGGTTTCTCAAACAGATGTTACTGATTCTGTCGTGGCCTGGGGCTTTTCTTTGGTTTAAGCTGGTCACACAGGTGATAATTTCTTGAGGGGTAAAGTGCTCGATGTTGTGTTCGTCTTCTTCATCTGCTTCAAGGAAAACCCTCAGTCGATTGTTGACTTCTTCGATTAGATCGGGGCGGCCGGGTGCTGGTTGAAAGTTTTGTTCGAAAGCTTTAGCTAGAGCGTTGGCTTTGTCTTCAGGGCGATATGTGTAACCCTGATCTCCAAGTAGAGGTGGAATTCGACTTTTCTTTTTAGTAAACTATCTGGTCTGTGACCACAGCGAGCCGTCGTCCGATCGCAGCATTGATAGTCTGGCCTCCCAGTCACGATTTCGATGTTCAGTTAAAGACACTTTCAATTCTCTTTGGAGACGATTAAGTAATTTCCTGGTATTGGGGTTCCTAGTGATCCTCCACTCCTTTGCGACCCGATTTTTATGTCGGATCGCTGCTATCAGGTGAGGTGGGAGCTGGAACGATTTGTCGTTTTTCTTGTGCTTCAAAGTGGAGGCTGTGATGGCGTTTAAGACTGCACTTTCAAAAGCCTCCAGCGCTGTTTCAGGATTGTTGTCTGCAGGGTGGTCCGCCAGTGCTTCAGTTATTAGATTCTTGTACATCCTCCAGTTGGTAAACTTATGATCAAATATGGGATTTAGCCTATCATCTGGCTGCCACTGGCCTATGCTGACTTGGAATATAACTGGTAAGTGGTCTGATGATAGTTCATCCACAGTGGATGCTGAGATGACCGTTGAAGTTCTTAGTAATGAGCACATCAAGGATGTCAGGCCGACCGCCATTGTAAGGATAGTGCGTGGGCTCGTCTGGAGCCCATACACACATGTTATGTCGATTTATAATTCTTCTGTTGACAAGTCCCGCCTGGTTAGTATTCTGACAGAGCCAGTCAGTATGTTTTGCGTTAAAGTCTCCACCTAGGAGTAGTTTGCCTCGCAGTGCTGCCAGTGCTTCTAAGTCTGCATCCAGAGGCATTAGTATGGGAGGCCGGTAGGCAGAAATGACGTTGAAGGTCTGATTGGTAAGGTTTAATTCTATGGCGACGGCTTCTATATTTTGCAGCGCTGGGAGAGGAGTTTCGTGGTGAGGTAGGCCCCTTTTTATTTAGATTGCAACGCCGCCTCCAGCTGTGAGTCGGTCTGTTCTATAGCAGTCATAGTTAGCAATCGACGCACGTAGTCCTGGTTTAAGGTGGGTCTCACTGACGAGGCATAAGTCAATATTGTTCGCTGCAATGAATTGTCTAAATTCTGTGAGTTGAGGATAAAGCCCGTTTGCATTCCATACGCATATGGAGACGCAGTGTATGTGATGCCTTCTATCCATTGTTAGGTAGGTTAGCACTTGAGGTGATAGCTGAGGCTGACGTAACTGCTGCCTGGATTTCTGCAGGCAAGCGGTTCATCTTTTCGATGAGACACATTAGGGTGTTGAGGATTTTATCAATGCTATTGTAGAGCCTGTCGAGACCAGGATATTGCATATGTTCACAGGGGCCTGCATTCTGTGCGTGTTCGCCAGGGGACGGTTGCGGCGGTGAGTGCGATTCCTGAGTGCTGCTGGGCGCAATGCCGGAGCTGATGAGTTTTCGGTTTCGACTGGAGGTGAAGGGATGGCTGCACCTGCAGATTCCTCTGTTGGTTTAGTGATAGTATGTTGGGAGGAGTTGCTTTTTCCAGCTCCTCTGGTGGCAATTGTTGAATTTACCTCGCGCAAGTTCTTTTTCTTGTCGGCTTTATCCTTCTTTTTCTCTTTGCTACGTAGCAGTTGCTGTTGATTTGATGTCTGTGTTTTTTCCACAGCAGTTAGACTGTTGGACGTTAGTTCTTTATTCTCTAGATTCTGCTGAGTTACTCTGGTTCCTCTGAGGCAATCTCGAGCTAGTTTATAAGCGATGCAGCCTTTGTAACTGGCAACATGATTGCCTCCGCAGTTACCACATTTAGCTGCATCACGATTTTTCTGTGTTGTACATTCGTTGGAGTCGTGGGCTCCTGCACATTTAACACATACAGGGTTCATTTTACAATTTCTGGCGACATGGCCATACAATTGACAATTGAAGCATTGAGGGGGGCCGGAAGTCGCCTTGAGTGTCTCAGTTTTGATTTTTATATGGCATAGGTACTCCACCTCGAACAGTCTTCTGTTATCAGGTGTATCAGGAGCGACCACCAGAAACAGTGGCATTGCTATATTTGTTACAGGTCTCTTTAATTGGGCAACAGTTTGCACTTCATAACCCATGTCCAGGAGTTCGTCTTTGAGTTCCTGGGTTGGAAAGGTGCGTGGTAATCCTCTCAGAACGACCTTTAGTAGCTTGACTGCCCCTGAGGGGAAGGTGAAATAGGGGATACCATTTTTAGTGAGCAAATTTGTCACGTTAATGTAGTCCTCAGTAGTTGTGAAGGAAAATTTAATTTTGTCACCACCTGCAGTTTTGGCCAGAAAGGGGTCTTTGGCGACATTAGCTACCCGATCATGTAGCTTTTTGTAGCTCTCTTCGAATTGAACCACAATAGGTGGGATATTGGAATTCCTATTGGATGGTTGAGTTGTACATTGCAGGGGTTGGAACTGGTTTGTTAATGTTATTGGTTGGTCCTGAGCTAAATTTGCTAGAGCTTTGGCAGTACGACGCGGATGGATCAAGCCTTCCTCAACATTTACAGTCGTGCTGTGGTCACATTCTTGTGCTTCGAGGCGACCGTTATCTTCCGATGCCGGTGCGTTGTCCCTTACTTCATTACCCATACCAGAGTTTTGTTCAGTAGTTGCATCTGTGTCTGAGGAGATAAGCCGACTGAACTCTGGTCGACTATGCGGATCTGGGAATGATGTTACAGCACGTGTTGTCTCTCTGATTTTTCTTCTTCTTGTTTGTTCTTTGAACAAGGATAGTGACTCGTTTCTTCAGTTGATCTTTACCGGTCGGGATGGTTGATCCTCTCTTTCTGTAGGCTGCCAAATTCTACTGCGGTGGTGTGTTGTCATCAGAGTCTGGATCAGTATCAGGTTGCCCTGATCGCCCGACGTTGTCATCCTCGTTGTCGGTGGCCTGGTAGCCAGCCATCTGACGAGTCGCTCCCCAAGCCCAAGAGGCCTTTGTTGGAGTTAGTTGCCGCCATCTTACGTCCTACCAATGGGAGCGCCTACAGGAAGGGAGTGTTGCTCCGACCCTTCGTTGTCACGGTAGGGTATCCGGGCCAGAGACAACCCTACGCTCACTCTCGGGGGTTCCACTCGCGCAGGAGTGGGCCGTGGAGCGGTAATCCCTAACACCTCGGGCTGGGAGGGCAAGGCAGTCCCTGACGACACACACTGAGCGAATGGTATTCGTGTACACTTGATACTGGTACTGTATCCTTGTTTATGCGAATTCCGTCTCGCTTGCGAAGCGAAGTTAGGAGTAAGCTTCCTTCCTCTTTTTTGGGGACTGCCTTGCCCTCCCTGTCCGAGGCGTTAGGGAATTACCGCTCCACGGCCCACTCCTGCGGGAGTGGAACCCCCGAGCGTAAGCGTAGGGTTGTCTCTGATCCGGATACCCTACGGTGACAACTAAGGATCAGAGCAACACTCCTGTCACCCCTGCAGCCTTCAAACGTTGCAACGTCGTTGGAACCGGGCGACATAATGGCGGCCGACAACTCGACTGGGGACAAAGTCTTTACTCTCGATGATGAAGAATTCCGGCATTGACTTCGGACAACGAATCCATCTCAACTGAACTTGAATACCAGGACATGGAATGCGAAACCTCTGCCTCCCGCAAGCGTGGGGCTGTCACCTCTGCTACCACCTCTGACGACAAGAATCTATTCAAGAAACGGGACACCGAACCTAAAGTTAGGGGCCAAGAAACAGAATAAGAGCCGACCGTCGATAACGGCAGCTACTTCCTTTCCAGCAACCCACAGCGTACTACCCTATTCAGTAGACCTCAGTCTACTATCCGCTGCATCAGCTGCAACAGTGAAGCCATCACCGCAAGTGCCTCAGAACCGCGATGAACAGCAGTTCATCTCTCCCCGTCGTACCGCAAGGGCATCTCAATCCCCGTCACAGCGCAGGCCGTTGAGACCTCAAACCAATTCCAGCCTCTGCAAGAAGCAGTACAGGAATCAAACGAAACACAGGAGGCAAAGAAGAACGCCAACATCATACCCATTGTTGTACAGTTCGAGGAGAGTTACAAAAAACTACATGACTGGGTGGCCAACGCAGTAAAAGGTCCCTTCGCTGCCAAAACAGCTGGTGGCGATAAAATTAAATTCACATTCACCACTACAGAGGATTACTTAAATGTAACAAACATGCTTGCAGCCAACAAAACTCCCTACTTTACCTTCCCCTGGGGCAGTAAAGCTGATTAAAGTAGTTTTCAGGGGTATCCCACGAACTTACCCCACAGCAGACTTGAAGGAAGAGCTCCAGGACATGGGGTTTGAAATACAAACTGTTGCTCAGCTCAAACGACCAGGTACAAACGTTGCCATGCCGTTGTTCCTGGTGGTGGCTCCAGATCTACCAGCTAATAGGAATCTGTTTCAGGTAGAGTCCATATCACACCTCAAGGTCTCTACTGAAAAGCTTAGATCATCGCCTGGACCTCCACAATGTTACAGGTGCCAATTGTATGGTCATGTGGCCAGGCATTGCAGGATGGACCCTGTATGTGTAAAATGTGCGGGGGGAACATGAATCAAATGAATGTACATTGCAGAAGTCTCTGGATGCAGCCAAATGCAGCAACTGCGACGGCAAGCATGTCGCTAGTTACAAGGGCTGCATTGCATATAAGAAAGCCCGTGATCGATATAGAGGAACAAACTCTTCTCAAAAAACAGAAGATGAAGGAACAAATTCTACCCAATCAAAAATGGAAAGCAACCATCCCCCCGGCGACTAACCGGGCCAAAGACAACCTCTCACAAGTTCCACCGACCAATTCACATCCCCGGCATGCGCCTATGAATAAAAAGACCACCAGCCGGCGGAAGGCCGGACAATCCTACGCGGCCACTGCAGGGACAGGACCAAACTCCACAACAGATTCTGACTGCAACATAGCCGCGAACTCAGAGTCTGTGATCAGATCACTGAAGCCTCCCCACCAGCAGAAAACCAAAAACCACCACGGTTTTCTACTTCAGCTACCAGACAACGCACTCGTCGTCGCAACGGACCACTCAGAACCGCCGCATCAGCTCAGAATGTCGGAGTCGAAAGGCTTTTTAGCATGATAGAAAAAGTCTTTGACACTCTATTGCATCTTATAGACAGGATGAACCGTCTGCCCGCAGATATCCAAGCTGCAGTAATGACAACCACCAACACCAGCACAAATCCTACTAATTATGGATAGAAGACCTCGTTCCAGCAGTCTCTCCATCTGTGTATGGAACGCTAATGGTTTATATACCCAACTCCAAGAGTTTAGAAACTTCATCGCTGAATACAACATTGACGTGTGTCTCGTCAGCGAGACACACCTAAAACCTGGTCTGCGAGCCTCGGTCGCAAACTATGAATGCTTCAGAAGGGATCGACCCACTGCTGGAGGTGGTGTCGCTATATATGTGAAAAGAAGCATTCCTCACTTTGAAACCCGTCTTCCGGACCTTCAATTCACCGAGGCCATCGCCATAGAAGTAAGCACAGCCAGAGGGAACATAACGATCATCTCTGCCTACCGACGCCCGCGTGGACAGTTTCCGGAGGCAGAAGTAGCCCAGCTAGCTTCTATAAGAGGCAAACTTCTTATAGGGGGAGACCTAAATGCTAAGCATGCTGACTGGCATTGTAACAGACCCAACCAGGCGGGCAAAATTCTAAGAAGAGTTGTCAATAGACACAACATGTGTGTGTGGGCCCCCGAGGAGCCCACCCATTACCCTTACCACGCTGGTAGACCAGACATCCTCGACGTCCTCGTCTCAAAGAATATTCCCGGTTTCATTGCGGCCTCCACAGTAGACACCCTGTCCTCTGACCACCTCCCGGTCATCTTCGAGGTGGGAACAGGTACCCTACAGCTTGAGATACTCCAAGCTACGACTTCAAAGCTACAGACTGGAGGAGATACCGACAAATTATAGCCGATGCTCTCGAAGACATCCCTGCAGACGATAACCCGGACACTGTCCTCGAAGTATTTGAAAGTGCGGTAATGAATGCCATCACCAACACTACGATACTAAGGAATAGCCCTGAACTATCGACAAAACTCCCTCCTCACCTGCTAGCAGCGATCCGGCACAAAAACCGAGTCGCGAAGGAGTGGAGGCTTACTAAGAATCCAGCTACCAGGAAACTCTTAAATCGCCTCCAGAAGGAATTGAAGGCCTCTCTAAACGACCACAGAAACCGAGAATGGAACGCCCGGTTATCCATGTTACGACCTGAGGATGGCACGTTATGGACCCAGACTCGCAGGTTTACCAAAAAACGCCACAGAATTCCACCATTACTAGGAAATCACGGACTTCTTTATCGTCCTGAAGACAAGGCAAATGCCTTGGCGGATGTATTTGAAAGTAATTTTCATCCACCCCCTGGCGATGCCAACCGCTTAGAGGAAGTCAACAGGCGACTCAATGTCTTCCTAGAAGCCGCGGACGACGATGAACATGACATCGAGCCAATCACGCCTCAAGAGGTGCACAGCTGTTTGGCCACCCTCCATCCTAAAAAGGCTCCGGGATTGGATAGGATTGGTAACATCTGTCTGCGTAATCTGCCGCCGGCAGCTGAGGACTACCTCGCTGCCCTCTTCAACATTATCCAAACACAGACATACCCATCAAGCTGGAAGCACGCAGTAATCGCAACGATCCATAAGGCTGGGAAAAATCCATCGCTGCCATAAAGCTACCGACCCATCAGTCTGCTCCCCTCAGTAAGCAAGGTGTTCGAGCGCCTGCTCCTGAAACGATTTAAATCGCCACATCGAACAGCAGGGAATTCTACCCAACCACCAGCTAGGGTTTCGCCGTGGACATTCGACCACACAACAGCTGATGAGGGTGGTTGAGACTGCCACTCGAGCGTTCAATTTTAAACAATACTGTGGAATGGTCCTACTTGATATTTCCCGAGCCTTTGACTCTGTTTGGCACGCTGGCCTCCTGCTGAGACTATATGAGCAGGGGTTTCCCGGCAAATTAATCAAGCTGATCAAGTCGTACCTAGAGGAACGTACATTCAGCGTAAGAGTCGACAAGGTCACATCAACCCGACGCAGAATAATGGCTGGCGTACCCCAAGGATCGGTCCTCGGCCCCTTGCTGTACTGCCTGTATACTGCCAACGTGCCCACCCAAGAAAACGTCAGCACAGCAACCTACGCAGATGACACCGCCTTCTTCACCAGCAGCCGCAGTAAGGCCATTGTCACCCATCGCCTACAAAACGTGTTACAGAAAACTGAGGCCTGGGCGAGGCGTTGGAGAATTGAGATCAACCCTGCTAAAACCCAGGCCATCATGTTAACTAGAAGAAGAGGGCCACGCCTGCGACCGCAGCCGGACCCTCAGTTGAAACTAAACAATAATTTGATACCTTGGTCCAAAACGGTACGATATCTGGGAGTTACTCTGGACTCAAGACTCACGTGGAGAGCCCATATAGAGGACCTGCGTAAACGTGCCAGCGCAAGGCTACAAACACTCTACCCGCTGATCAATAAGGACAGCAAGCTACCTGCGTCCACGGGCGTGCGGATCTACTGCCTCCCTGATCAGACCAATATTTGAATATGCCTGCCCTGTATGGGGTTATGCTGCCAACTCTCATCTGCACCGTTTACAGGTTGTGCAAAATAGAGCATTAAAGAGAGCCCTGCACGTAGATAGCAGGTTCCCCACTAACGCCACACATGAAGCTACAGGTCTCCAAACACTAAGGAATAGATTCAAAGAAATCGCTGTCAAGTTCTACAAACTTGGTCAAAACTCTGCTAACCCCCTAATAAAAGAGCTGGGGAACTATCCAACTGGCCTAGGACCACATGCCGGACCCATGGCACTCATTATGAACCATTAGACACTCAGAATGATACGACAGACAAGTAAGAACGCCAAAACTGATGGACACACCTACAGCCAGGATATGACTCACCCAACAAACTTGGAGGAAATGTCAAACGACAAAGCCTCCAAAACCCTCTGCCAGATATTAATAGGCAGTAAATTGGCGTGGCCTGCTGTGAGGCAGTCCCCAAGGAAGAAGAAGCAAGTCGCTCACTATAATCTCCGCTTCGCAAGCGAGACGGAATTCGCATAAACAAGTATCAGTAATACTGGTGTACACGAATACCGTAGCTGTAGCGAGTGAGTGACAGAACAATAACGAAATCGTAGGTGTAGGGCCGCGGCGGCGCGGCGGTATTAACACATGAAATGACTTGTTTCACTCAATAGGCCCGTTTACACGCACGGTTTTTCCGACGGTTTTGGAGCGTACGCTCCAGGCGCGCGCATCAATCCTTTACGTGTAAATGCTCGGTGGTCAGAGAGGCCTGGCGCGCGCTCCGAATACGCATATCTGGCGCGCAGGTCTAACAGGGCCTTGTGTTTACACGTGCATTGTCGGTCTGCAGTCTTGATGCGTCAGTACAAGTTCGTTGTTGGTTCGAATTTCTGGGTGACTTTATTTAACTTTACCCTGCTTTAACAGATAAAAATCTAAATCTTGAAAAATGTGGTCAAGAGATAATTTGGAAGGATTTATAGAACTTTATAAAAAATTTTCTGTTTGTGAAAGGTTAAATCAAATGACTACAAAAATAAAAATTTTAAAAAATCTTAAATATGATTAATTAGTAGAATTTAGCAGGGTAAATGTATGTGAAAGTGAAAACAAAGATTTCTTCACTGAATGGATTCAAGAAACTCGGCGGCAATTCGAAAAGAACTGAGAAAAATATATGCAAGCAATTTCAAATCTTGGAGGGATATTGCAGTTGCCAAAAAACGAAGAGTAGGAGGCTAACATTACTCTGCAGTTATGTTCTTCCTCATGACTGTGTCTTGTTTTGATATTTGTGGAGATAATAATTTTAACTTCACCTTTTTAGGTAAAGGTGTCAGGTATTGGAATAAGCTACAAAGGGAAATGATTAACAATTTACCAAAAACGTTAAAAGAATTTAAAGTTAAAATTTGTAGAGGGCAAATGTAGGTGGGTGCAGGAAAGGGGGAAGATAGTTGTGCAGGGAAATTGCCACAGGAACGTGCGCTCCATTGCAATTTAATGAAATATTATTATTATTAAAATGTAGTTATATATGGAACTGTCGTTTCGTAGACAAATTTTTAAATCATCTTGTTCATTTATTTTCCCGTTGCTCTCACTAAGGAGGCATGTGTCCATATAGATCTCTAGTTTTGTGCCATCTTTCCGCCATATGGGCGGAAAGATGGCACACTATGTTTATTTAATTCTTTCTGTACCCCAAAAAAAAAAAAAAAAGTAAAGCAGCTCTCATATTCCTCAGTTTATGTCATTTCTTTTGGAGGATATTTTAAATACACTTATAAACACAAGAACAACTAACAAAGACAACAACGACCTGAAAACCGAATGTTGCAAGCTGGACAGTCTACAAAACTTTCCAATCCGGCGGAAAGTCCACGCGCCACGGGATAACGGTCATTTTTGGCGCGTACGCTCCAACCCGCAGTCCTGGCGCGCGCGACTGGAGTGTTGACCATTATTCGTCGCACGCTCCAGGAGCGACGGTCCAACCTCACACTCCGGCGCGGCAGTCCGGAGCGCCGTTCCAAACCGCCAGTTTGGCGCGTACGTATAAACGGGCCTAATGACACAGCCAGCGCGGACGGTCAACAGGCGAGCGAGAGAAAATTATTGTCAACGCTGACCTATTGTTTCTTTATGCATTTATATTTTATTATTTTATAATATGGGATTTCGATATGATTTTCATAAGACAGACACAGGCCGCAAATAGAGAGGTGACGGGCTGCGTGCGGCCCGCGGGCCGCTCATTGCCGACCGCTGGTGTACGCCATAGTAGTGAAAATAAACCTTTCCAAAGATATACTGTTATTTTTTACTGTTGTTGTTTCTCATTCATACCATTGCTATCCTATATTAATCTTTCTGAAGTTTGAGTTATTGTTAATTTATAAAGACTTTTCTGAATTCGGCTTTTCTCAATTGGAATTCATAATGCATTCATATAAGTATTCGTATTCGAATCCCACGGAAACTACTTTGTTCCCAATTTTATCCTAAGCTATCCACCCGTTTTTATGAGACGCAGATATCTAAGAAAAGAAACTGCTTGTTATCTTCAGTCTGTCTGTATAGACACCTTAATCACGAATAAGCGATTGCACATTTGAGGCGCCTCAATGATAATTCGCACTGCATGAAAAACTTGCTAGGGCCGCCTCTGACTATAACGAACCATAATTCAACTCACGTTCACACATGATACTGATAAGTATGAGACTGAAGTCACAAATTAGTTAAACCGCAAAGAAACGTTTAGACACAATACTGATTAGAAAGAGACTGAAGTCACAAACCAGTCTAACCGAAAGAAGTCGATTTTAACAAAATTTCAAATTATACTGCATCATTGGACTGTTGGTTTTAATCTTGCCGGTCATTCACGCTGCCGTTGGGCGGGTGCTGGCCTTGCGCAGTGAGATGCCGTCTGCAAGAGAGCTGGTGTGTAGCGGACACCATGTACAGTCTTTGACATTATTTCTGGCGCCGGTGAAAAATTCTATCACTCTTATTTTGCACAATCTGGCATCAATGTCATCCCAGTCAACAGGAACGCAATACTGGCTCCGCCTCCTCGCAATTTCATTGGTGGATATTTTATTCAGAGCCATCTATTCTGCAGATTTTTCATTTCCTCAAGTCAATGCAGGAAACAATTGGCCAACAGGTAGGAATTAGGCTCCTCCCACTGACGATTCTTATTGGCTGAATAGTTCATCATCCTACCATTACATTTCTATAATACTTTACCAAAATTCAGATCTTGAAACGTTTGCCAAAAGTTCTAATTAACGGGATTGCACTAAAGTGAGGCAGGAAACAGGCTCAATGCTGTATATTACTACGGTTGATTAGCATAAAACTATAACGATAAGATTGTTATACTCATTTTGATAATTCCTTCGGATAATATTTCACTCATATATCTGGTCAGTCCACAAACCAAGGGATAATTATGTTCCATGAGGTAGAATTTTTAGTACTACGAAACTATAGAAACAAGAAATTATTTCGGAAGTGTCTCTCTCCAAGATGGATTGAATGAAACAGTTTTCCTACGCTGCGTTGTATACGCCTATTCGAGAAAAGTAGCACCGAGCTTGCAGTGGTCCTATGGTTAGCGTTCTGGGTTGCTGAGCGAGAGGTTCCGAGTTCAAATCCAAGTAGTTCTTATCATTTTTTTTTTAGTTTAGAAATCTATCTTTACTTGTATTTTATTTTTAAAGCGTACCGAAACTGCACATTGATTATTAGTATAAGGTATCCATGATTCTTTCCTAACTGCTTCAGGAAATAAGATAAACATCTGCGAAACTACCCAATGTTTCGTAACTAATAGCCGACGTAAGCATGAAGATTTGCGGCAGCAGAACTGACGAAAATCTACACGGGTTTCAAGCCGCGCCGAAATCATATCATCTGTCCCTTTTCAAAACGACACACATGTTTCCAATATATTTATTTCACAGTAGACGATCATCGCGTTTCAGAAAGAAATAATTTACAAGAGGAATTATTGCTCTCTTTGTAGGTGGACGATAATGATTATGCACTATATAAATAAATGAGAGTTAATCGCGCCAGAACTAAATATTAGCACCGCAACAAATTAAACGACCATTGTCACTAAAAAATTTACAACCAGATTATTATCGTAGACAAAATAATTCTTTTATAACTGGTGTAAGTAATTAAAGTTAATTGAGAATCGGGCTTAAAGACAGGGAGTTTCTTAAATTACCGTTTTTCCCGTTTTTCTACAATGCTGTTAGTGTTGACACTATTACTTCATGATCTTTACAGCATTGGGATTTACTTAAATACTGGGTCTAAATGCTCATTACTTAACAAGGCGTGAAATTACCTTGCGTTATTCTTTTGTTTTGGAATAACATAAATAAATACCAAGCAATTTGGCGAATGATGGATGTCGCCAGTTCGCGTGAATTGTTCTTTTAGTCTCCGGTATAAAGTGGAACGCTCAAGTTTTGTCACCCGTCATAATCGACTCCATAATCGCCTAGGTCTCAAGGATTCAAACAAACACAGTCTACCGGTAAAGTAAGGTTGATGATGTCTAAAGACCGGAAGACCGAGCGTGGCGTGTGAGCGGTAACGTTCTGGCTCCAGGCAAATGCTGGGACGATTCTTATAGAAGGCCATGGCCGTTCCCTACTGTAATAACTTCAACATCGATGAAACGTAAAGCAATAAACAAAAAAATAAGGATAGGGAGAAGGTATTGTTAATCGATTTCAAGCCAGCTGCGACCTCCTCAATAAATTTAAAAATTCTTATGATTTTACGCCTCGTCGACATAGAGGTGATTATTGGCTGGATAGGAGTAGTGGCAAGGATTTCGGCCATGCCCTTGTAAAGAACCTATTCCGGTATTCATATGGAGTGATTTGGGTAAACCTTGGAAACCACAAATATGCATGGCCGAACTTGGATTCGAACCATTGTCATTTACAGCAACGACCAACGTGTGTTCCGAAATGGTAATGATGTAGAAAAATAGATATTTGTTCAACCTCTAAAACTGTAAATAAATTAATTTGATTCTTTATCTATGAATGCTTGGGAGACGTTACTTTTTGTATTGCCCTCATGCAGTTAACATGGATTCCCACCGTATTTTCAATTGCCAGCTGTAAGTTGGATAATTCTGAAACCAACAAAAACTTTTGCCAAATGTGCTGCTCGTGTTAAATTATTACGTGCATTATTTACGTGTTATAAAGGTATTCTTCCTTGCCGAAGGAAGTAGGAAACTTAAGACTTTTTCCTGGTAAGCGTTGCCATATTTACTTTCTGCGATGTTGCCACGATGTTCTGCCTAGTAGTCGCAGCGCTGTAGCAATTTCCCTATACCAGAAATAGTGTCTCATAGCTGGACACACACATAGGCGAAATGAAAAATTATTTATGTTCCAGTCTCATCTAGAATATTTTCATTTAACTGATTACTTCTCTTGCAACAGTTCGATTCTGTATACAGATTACTATTCAATCACGGATTGTTGTATCTATATGTATATTTTTTCTTTGGTCATATAATTTATGAGGCACTAGATTCTGTGAGTCCAGGTGTCCTAGTGGTAACGCGCTGGGCTGTCAAAGTGCTGGTTCTCGGTTCAAGCCCAGGTGCTGTTATTTTTTTTTCATTCTTTATCTCCTTTTCACTTGTTGCAAAATACATATCATATAAGTAAGTTTATATATATTTCGTGGTCAATTGGAACAGTGGAAATGAATCATAAAATTAATGTTTGGCTGAAATGAGAAAGTGTCAACGCATGATGCGTGAGTAGGAACTGAAAGCCAGTTTTCCAATAAATTTAATTTAACCATTACGATTTGTGCCACTCAACTTAACCAATTTTTTTCTAGTGCAAAGGCGGGAGATTGATAATTGGGGCAATGATGGCTGTTTAAAAATAAACAAGGACCTAAATCAAACTAATGTGCGGTTTTTGTAGCTAACGTTCCTGGTATTAGCAAGCAAACCAGAATTGAAAATGTGAGTAGTTATTCTTACGAAAACAAAAAATCATCATTGACGAATAACATGCTAATGAGAGGTTCCGTATTTGACAAAATGCTGCTCCTACTAGTGATCAGTAATGATATAATTGATGTATATCCTCAATATAACGACATGATAACCTTGTTTCCGAAATCTGAAATTGCAAGAAAGAAACAGGAAATTTGAGGAAGGAGGAAAGATAATGCCAGTCTCGTTATAAGTTGTTGTTACCTCTCTGGTAATCCAGAAAGAATGTTACTGTAAGTGGCTCAGATTCGCGGGTGCCATGCTGATCCCGGAAGCTAGTGCGGTGTCTCGCGGTTCCACGGTTCGAGTCAGGCCGCAGGCAAAAGTGGTTTTATGAGTGTTTTTCTTGTGTTGCCTGTAAACTGGGACAGTGAAAACATATTATACACTTAATGAGAATCAAAAGCTACACATGTCTGCATGTATCTATTAAGCAATCCAAATTCGTTTTTGTTGTTATTCTTTAGTAAAGTCATTATTATTGCAATGGCTCGGAAAAGATTAGTTTTTAAGCAACGAAAAAAAAAAAAAAAAAAAAAAACGGCCACGGTCCTTGAGAAAGGGCAATTCCACATTCCTCCTTTACGAGATTCTTCAGTTATGCTTTTCATATTTGTTTTTATGTTTCTTCATTCCACATACCACGATGCTATAATAATACATACAGGTGAAATGAAATCTGAATTATTAATTACTTCGCAGCCTAGTGAAAGTCTCTTTGCTGTGTATTACGCTTGAGTCGTGGCTATACCGCGGGATCCAAATAACTGATCGTCCTTGACTACTGACATGAACAAAGTAAATTCAGTAAAAATTCATTTAGACCAAGTGGTTTGAACCCATGATACTGCCATTTCTTTCAATCTGCCTTAACCATTAAGCACCTAGACTGCTGCCCATAACTGTTAGAACAAAGGAATTATTATATCTCATTACATTTGATAAATAAAGAAGACACACTTCTAGAAGGTAGTACTGAAACCGACACTGATGGCGATATACAAAAGCATGCATATACAATAATGACCAATAGTCCATTCATTTAGTAAACTGGAAGGAAAGATCGAAAGAAAGGCGAGTGCCTACCAAAATTTCCGCCTTCTTATGCGGAAACAGGAAATTATGAACGTCCTTCTTCTATAAATAACCTGTGTTTCACTTTCCTGATACTCTGCTATCAAGCATTAAGATACACTTTATTTCACTCCAATATTCAACTATATTCTTAAATGAGAAACAAGTGCTGTAATGCTCTCACTCGTAGATTTTTTAAGACTGTCGTCTAGATTATTTATAAAATTCCTCCATTCATTCTATACGAACATTTATTGTGTTTGAGAAAATAAAAATTTACCCAAATTTCTTTTAATCTAGACGCGTCAATTCTGCTGTGAATCCGAGCGAACGATGGACTGATAAAAGCTATAGAATTTAATTATTCGAAGCGTTAAAGATCCTTGTAATTATTAGTTTACAGTGATATGGGTGGGCCGCGATCTCCAGCCAATGAAGTTCAAACAAATCGGAGGATCTACCAAATAACGAGTCTTCTGAAGTGGTGAGGTTGAAATACAGAGTTTCAGAAAAAAACAATTGATGTCCAAGTTGATGGTGCAACATCACTTTACGCCCATATTTTAGCGAAATACAATAAAAAAATTAGAATATTTCACAAATACAAATATACATATATACGTCTGTAAAAGATTATAACAGCATACTGACTTAGTTTCTTGTTATATTTATGCTGACGCTTTAATAACTAAAGCAATCGCTTCTTTTCCGTTACTTAACTTTTCACTTCTCCGAAGTAAGCTACTGCGGATTTTATTCGAGCTCTGGGTGTTTTAATTTTGATGTTACTGTCAACAGTAATATAATAACAAAACGTACGAGTATTGATAGAAGTTAAATCATTATGAATTCTTAAAGCAGTCGGAATATCTTGCGAATGGATATTCCGTACAATCCGGTCAAGGAAATGCTGCGCGCTTAACGCTGTGTGTAAACAGCCCGACTTCCTCGTGATTATCCTACTACACATCACTTGCAGAGTGTAACAGAGATAAAGTATAAATCCTTATAATTAATAACAGTGTGGCTCTAGATAGTGCTAACTTCATCTATCAGCTGACACGCAATTTTTACTTAACAACATAGTAGTTTATCTGTTACCAAAACGTTACGCAAAATAAGTGTCACTATTTCTATCTGCTGTTTTATGATTTTTAACTTGGGACAAAATCTTTCAGAAATTTAGAAACTGATAGCTTAGAATAACTGAAACGTAGGATATTTATAAAACCACTCCTCTTCCTCGTGGATGTTACGACGTCCATATCCTGACTATCGTTCTTCTACAACTATGAGGAAACAAACTACTTGCTTGAAACTTTGGCTAAATGAATTTACATCCAGTATCCTGATTTGTACTGTAAGACTGGATTCTTACTCATTTCAGTATTCTGAAACGGATTGTGTTTGACTTTAGCATCACTTTAGCGTACAACAGGTTAATATGTCAATACATAAAGATACCAGTAGTTCTAAATTAAATCTTGATTGCGTTACTATTCAGCAAACGAATAGGAAATTAATCCAATAATATTTTGGTTGAATGATGGATCAGAAACTGTATTGTTTCATTGATTGAATTGTACGGATGCTTGACTGATCTATTAATAGCAAAAAATTTTGAACCTCACTTTTAAAAATGATTGTCAGTTATGTTTAGATGCAATTACAAATCATATGTTTACATTAATTCATAGCCGAACGAATTGGATGAAGGGTAAAGTTCATCAGTGTCATTAGACAGTACTCAATTCATATTCACGATCCAGCCATCAAAATGTGGGTTTAAATAGAAAAAACAAAATCCAAAATTGCTCAAAGGAATGTGGAATTGCCCTTTCTCAAGGACCGTGGCCGTTTTTTTTTTTTTTTTTTGTTTTTTTTTTTTTTTTTTTTTTTTTTTGTTGCTTAAAAACTAATCTTTTCCGAGCCATTGCAATAATAATGACTTTACTAAAGAATAACAACAAAAACGAATTTGGATTGTAATTAGATACATGCAGACATGTGTAGCTTTTGATTCTCATTAAGTGTATAATATGTTTTCACTGTCCCAGTTTACAGGCAACACAAGAAAAACACTCATAAAACCACTTTTGCCTGCGGCCTGACTCGAACCGTGGAACCGCGAGACATCGCACTAGCTTCCGGGATCAGCATGGCACCCGCGAATCTGAGCCACTTACAGTAACATTCTTTCTGGATTACCAGAGAGGTAACAACAACTTATAACGAGACTGGCATTATCTTTCCTCCTTCCTCAAATTTCCTGTTTCTTT
>JARYHS010005411.1:0-12733 GCA_031002005.1 Vandiemenella viatica
TAACATTTTCGAAGATTTATAGCAAAAATAATTATTCAGACAATATTGTTTTCACTCAGAGGTTTGGTGGTGCACGTTAATGTGCCGTCATGTTTGAGTTGAAAAAGCCAGATAAATTTCACTACCTAGGGCCTCTGAATCACTTTTCCTTAGTGGTTCTACATAAAAATCCGAGAAACTGAAAGGATTATCACCTGTACATTTCAAAAATACACTTGAACCAAGAGAATGGCCCACATCATCACAAAGCCCACACATCATTTCACAGCTGGACGCAGTTTTTCCTCGCCTTTGCTCAGACCATCCCCAATAACTCCAGTTGCCGAAAAGACGTTAAGCCTCTCTAGAAATTTTAATGACTAACTGTGAGCTATCAACAATTCAGAATTTTTTGTCATATCATTATTTCCGATTGTTGGAAAACAATATGGTCTTATTAAATTTTAAAAAAAAATCCAAGTCCACATTTCGTTTTTTACTTAATGATAGAATTTTTCCATTCCAACCCCTATCTCACCTCACAGCGAAGTTCTTAGATTAAAATCTTGAACTATTTCGTTCTCCAAATCTAAATTTTCTTACGTGATTTTAGTGACGTATTGCAGTTTTGAGTAAATGGTACCAATATCTCATTTATCTCTTACATGATGATATGAAAAATCGTTGTGGAGTTTGCTTTTGAAATACATATGTATATTTATCTTTTTATCAATGCTTGTAATAATCTGACTAATATAAAGTTTATGTCATTAGAATAACATTAATTTCGTTTTCGTACTTCACTCATACCAGTACATAAAAACAAAAGAGGAAAATCTCGTTTTTCTACACTGTTTTCGTCGTAAATTTATTTCTTACATTACGTTTATTGAATCAAAGCATTCAAACTTCGACCATACTTTTTTTTATACTTATTGCTTTACTCCTCGTCAACATCTAGGCCATTAGAGCCGAGTAAGCACTTGGTTCAAGGGACAGGAAGGAATTCTCCTTTTAAAGGAACCATCCAGGCGTTTTCTAGGAGTGATTCGTGAAACCATGGAATACCGAAATCTTGATAGCCGGCTGAGGATTTGAACCCAAATCCTCCTGAATTATAGGCTTATGTCGACCATTGAGTTGAGCCAAATTGAAACTGGCGCATAATAATAGAAACCGCTTTCACCTAAGTTTATTTTCATTGATCATACGCGTATCACCATTTTAGTTTGGGTACCAAGAGTGTAACTTAACAACTAGTACCCTTTCTTTTCTGGTCAGTTAACAGTTAGTGTAACCACATAAGATATATTCACTAAGTTTTCGAAACGGAGTCTTCTATTAGTTGAGATATTAGCTTTAAAATCACAAACGTACCGAGCTGACTTTACTCTGCTGTAGTTAAGTTTGCTGAATACGGATCTAGGGTAAAAAGTGTTTTCATTGAGTCAGAAAGCTTGTTGGATGAGAGGACACATTACGAAGCCACCGATCACTTGACGAAACGAGGTATCGAAGAGATATAATTCCTAAACATCCAACTATCGTACAGTGATCGAGATAATTGGATTCGAACATGGAATTAGAAGCAGATCGGCAGAGGAAAGCATTACCCAGCAACAAATCCGAACATCCAAAGGAAAATCAATTTTTCTGGACTTAACATTGCAAGAAAACATCAATATTCAGGACGAGACTTGGCGTACGTTGTTTTTCAAACACACTATATCTACCTCGAGTAATAGACAGAGCGAAGCATTCTTTCAAACCACAAGAAATTTCAGATATTAAAAACAACAAATTCTTTTGTTTTTGGTACCAACCATAACGCACTAATTCCACAAGTGTTTACAAAACCTCCTATTAATTTTTCCTGTAAATGTCATTACTCATTCGCAATGTCATAACAAAACAATCATCCGATTCTTTCGAACTACAGGCCAAAGATTTAAAATTCTCAGAACAGTTTGAATTTCGTACGAGGAAACATGGCTTGGCCTCACAAAAAGTTGCTAACAAAAACAATACGAAATAAAGAGGAATGACGAACCTGCTTGCTGTAATTAGTGCAAAAGATTTTCAGCTAGAGCGCAGTAGAATAAAGCCCGATTTTTAAAAAAATAAAAGATATAAATCTTTTAGCATTAAAGATTGACAAAAAAACTTATTTATAATTTTTACTGTCAATTAAAGACTTTGAACAAGATAAAAATGAAACAAGAATTAGTTACATTAACCTTATCCCTATGCTTTTAAAGCAGGCAGAAATTTGCAACTATTCTGAGAGGAGAAAAAAAATCTCTTAACATTCGTAATATCCACGCACCACGGTGAAGAGATTCATAGAATTAATACACAAACCACTGCTATTAGATGTTTTCTACGATAATGAGCATTGTTTACAATTAACTTCATCGGTAGTTTTCTCCTATCCGTTTTTCAGATACTCAAGTAAATAATGGTTGAAAGTGCCTGTGGTGATGTGATATCACAACTGAATGCTGATCTCAATCTGATCCCCATTAAGTGGAAGTGGAAATATAATTCCATGGTTGTGGCACAGTAATGTTATTCACTACAATATTTCTTTCAAGAGATGAGAACAGCAAACGTGTTTGTTGAAACCATTCGTTTCCACGCGAGAGGAACGCAGTAGCGTCACGCGCTTGCAGCGAATGATTGCTGATACTATCGCGACCAGTGTGGATGCTTAGGAAGACGGGAGGCCACCAGGCGAGCTCCAAAGTCATAAATAATGCGTCCCCAATTACGGGCGGGTGTATCACTTCCTTGCGGTCGCTCGCCAATTTCCGAGTCGGGGCTTATCCGGTGGCATCCAGAAGAGACGTGTCAGTCCCGCACCACGCGGTCTTCCACTGTGCCACAAGTACCCAACCTCAGTTTGTATAAGGCTTTACGAGTGAGAGGGGGAGGGGGAGGTACCATCACGTCCTATACTTTTATTGTGAATATAAATATTAATTTATTAATTTGTTAATTGGTGAACTAGAACCTTGAATGCTACAAAAATTTAAGTTACACAAAATAATATTCAATTAATTCGGTCTTCTGGCTTATACAAGGCCGGGCATATTTAACGTTACGTTAAACACAATATATTCAAAGAAAATAAATAAGCAATACCCGGCGTTTACAATTTGCCGGATAAATGCAAACATAAACAGATTTTAAATTATGCAAAGTTACTATACAATAAAGTGGCGTCGCAGGCCAACAAATTAAAGTTAACATTTACAAAAATCCCAGGGGCGCCATTTTAAAGTGAATTAGTTATAATGAGCAAGATGCTTAAAATTTGAAGTTAATGAACATGGATAGTTGGTTAGCTCAGTAAATATTGTCGTGATGAGAGCAGAGAGTCTAATCTCAGAAGGCGCTTACGGATTTGTAAGCCTCGTTAAAACCCTATGGAACCATGGACCTTTGCGTCGGTACTTTACCGTTGTCGCATCTGCTCGACGAGGTGTGACACGCTCTGTGTCGCTGTTGAATGTCAATTCGCGGACCCATCCGTGCTAGTACATCTGTTTATCAGATGAAACACCTTGTTCCCAGCCACATCTGAGCCAGAAAGCGTCTAGCTCCGGCCGCGGACCAACAGCTAAGAGAGTGTGTCGGACGACACGTCTATACTTCAGTTCCTCTGACCAGCAAGTCCTCTCCTCCCGACACGGAAAGCCAGTTTTCCCACTCTCCGTACATGGAACAGAAGTCTTTGATTAACAAATGTGAACCATGTAGCCATACACGATTGGTGAAACGAGGTAATGCCACAATCACGTGTTTCGTGCCGTAGGTAGTACTCGTCACACGTTTCACGCACGTTTCCCTGATCTTGCACCCCTCAAGCGGAGAGTCGGTGCCATTGCTCTCACAACCTAACGGGATTTAAGCGTCCTCCACTGCCTGCTCCATTGTGGGCGAGGGCGCCAGATTGTCGCCGGCGGGCGGCATTGTCCAGCTATCTGAAAGCTCAAAACTGCAGTTCCAACTATTTTCCACATTTAATATTTTCTTAACAGCAATTTCGCACTGAATTAAATTATATAATAATAAATTTGGCCGCCCAAATTAACACTACAATTTACATTTTTAAATAAATAAATATAATAAAAATTGAATATTAATTATTATTATTTATTAATATTCATTGGGGGATGACTCTGTCATACCGCAAGTAGGAGTGTTGTTTTATCACGTTCAAACAAAAATCAACAAGAAAAAATACTGTGATATCTTTAAATTGTATAAATAGACCCAGGTAGATTGAAAGTGAGGGAAGTAGATCTTTACGAACATCTAGACACTCAAGATGACTATACTTTTCTTCCAAATTACATTTTCAGTGAGGCATATTCTGTTGTGCACAGTAATTCTTTATCCTATTTGCCAAAGGGCGCAGGCATATTTTGTGTACCCTTGTTGCATACTCAATATCACTATCAAAATCAATTATGTTCTACTTTTGTGTTAATTGTATTAATTTTCCAAATCGTTTCTTGAAATATTTCATAAAATTAAAAACGGGCATCATTTAATGTTAAGAAGGCATTATGTTGTCATTATGCAACAAAACCCCTTTCAAACATGTTCCTCGTGCATCTATAATGAGAATTATGTTCTACGTTAAGGAATCGGCAGTTACAAAAATTCATTGATTTTTCACTTGCAAAATGAATAACAAAATCTTTTTCTCAGGGTCTGAATCCAGTAATGTTTGAATATGGAAAGAGAAAATAGTATTCCTGTAACCCAGAACCCAGTATTTCTGCATTTTGTTTGTTCAAACACAAGCCTTGTAAACTAAAATCTTTATAGCACTTGATAACAGAACTACGAACATCTGCAGAACAAGCATTAAAGTTGATGTTTTGAAATATAAATTACGAGTTAAATGTCCTTACAGCTAAAAAAAAAAAAAACCATTGCTGAATGAATTTTCCACAATCACTAAAGAAATAAAAACCTTCTGGAGAAAATTTTATTTAAGGCACAAAGTAACCATTGTACACCAGGAATCAAAACTTTATAAAATATGGTAGTCACATAAAACAAATCAGTCGCTAAAAATACTAGAGATCTTTTCAATTTTTTAATCGATACTAAGCCCTAACTGGGCATTTAAAACATAAAAGCAGTTTTTTAAAAAATGAGTACTATAAATCCAGATAATTCAATTTCACGCCCTAATCTGATTTTCCTAATTTTTTTAGAACAGTTAAACGATCTGTAGGCAAAACAAAAGCTATAAGGGAAGTATAAGGCAGTTATGCTAATATTTTTTAATAATTTGACCCAATAAACCCATTTCTGGATTTCAATATGGATATCATGGAGAAGATTTAACAACACCCAGTAGATTTCTAACAGGTTATAATTTGTTTCACGCATAGTTACTGAGCATATAGTTCTAAAATCTCTAGCACGACAATATACATTTGATAGCAGTTTAAAAAATCTGGCAGGTTTTAGGACCTCACAGTTTTGAGTTGAGTGGTATCTCGCTATGCAACGATACAATGAAACAAGACCCATTGTCTTAGGAGGTCTAAAATTAATAACAAAACAATGCGGTGTCTATAAAATATATTCAAAGAATCTTATTCTAACCACTAACAGGCTACTGTTATTATTTTGCCAGTATGTCAGGTCGCAACATAACTTTAAGCGGGACTCCCAAAATTATTACATAGTATGTTAAATTACCTACTAATTGACTTCGGTATAGGTATTTACTATTAACTGATCGTGTTGAAAAATATGGCTTTCCATTCATTTATATTTTTAAGCTACACAAACTGTCACTTTCAATTATTCCGTTGTTTGTTGTAACGTGATCCGTATATCCTTCGATAGTACTGGTATGTTGACTCCTCTGCCTTTCTAAAGTACAGATGAAAACTATCTCATTCCGTTTAAAAATCAAGTGTTAGTTTACGGTCATGGTTATCTGTTCCCTCCCACATACAACCATCAATCCTTCTTCAAAGGCCCTCCCAGCACTCGTACCAACTGCGCGCTTTATATAGTTCCAGAAGCGTCCATCCCGCTTCTATGTCATCTAGCGACACCCATCCTTACTTCTTTAACTTATCACTGACTGTGTTCTACGTAAATTATTGAAAACAAATTTAACATCCTTCCTCTCCTTTGTTTGATACCCTTAATAGGGCTTCCGTACTATCTTCCTAACCTGTACCAACGACCTGAACAAGGGTTTATATATAGTCCAGTAACGGGGTCGTAAAAAAGGGGGTCTCATAAACATCACATCACGTAGAAGATTTTTTTTTCTTATCTTGTATATATTGGTGAGATTATGCAGAAACCAAGTTTTCGACCTCCAGCACCCTCGGCCACAATTTTCTGTGTCCAAAAAACATCAAAATTTGGGTACTTTTTTCAGTTTTTCGTCTATACCTCCTTCCTGATAAGTCCTATCAAGAAATATTCTATTTTCAATTTGAAAGAAGACAAAATTTCCTACAACTTTCGTATTACAAACTTTTTCTAAACTCAAAATTAAGCGAGCTACAGTTCTTCGAAAATCAGCCAAATTTCACACTTTTCCTAAAAGTTTGGGTTTTACCTAATTTGCAGCTCAAAATGACATGAAACCCCTGTATATATAACCGATATATATGTATTTCTGTATGACATAGTATATATATGTACTATACTTTGATTACTGATGGTCCATTCAATAATCATATAGCATCGTTGGCCGGGAGATCCCGAAGGATTGTTCGGCCGCCAGGTTACAGTGTTATGGATAGGCCACGCAGTGCGCTTCTTGTGGCTATCTAACCTGACCAAGTACTAGTACCGCATATAGGGAACCTACAGCTTAAGGTGGAATTAAAACCACAGAATCGTTCTGGCTTTCTCCATATTACACAGCAAGCTGTGGCAGAAGTAAAGCTCGGGTTAATGGCCTTTGAAAATTACTGCTGAGAAAGGGGTTTCGATCTTCAGTCAGATACCTTAACCACTGAGCTACCATTTCGTTCTATTACCTGATCGTATTTGTACCAGTTTGAAAAACGGATTTTTAAAACTGAAAAACATAATGTTATGGCACAAAGTTTATTTATGCAGTCAAAATTAAGTCATAATAAGTCAAAAAATTAGTCATAAATCCAGTTCTTTTCCGTTTTAATGGATTGAAACAATGTGTTCCATTTGAATTTGTTCCGTAAAACAATGGAAAAAAATTGTCGCTATATGAAGCATTTAAATCTCTTCAAGATACAACACCCAACACAAAAATTTTTGCTATGCACGGATGATTCCTCCTGCATAAGGTTATGTGGCATAGTAGTAAATACCTTGGCTGCTTCTGTGGAAAATATGAAGCCTATTTGACAACGAACTATAGATCCAACATCACAGTTATATTTGACGGATACCGAAGTTATGCTGCGCAGAGAGGAATAAAATCTGAAATGATTTGTGGTTTGAAAACATCAGATACTTCAGCAGGCATCATTTTCAGTGAGGAAACAAGTGCTACAGTGACGCAGCAAATGAGAGCAGCTAGAACTGTGTATGTTGATACTAATGCAAAAAACTGAAAAAGGAGGCATCCAAGATCAACAGGCAAAAACAAGATGCTGCTGGATTGATCGTTGACGCAGCAATTTCCCAAGCAGCAAAATTCGACAGTGTGATGATTCTAAGTGAGTATATTGGCTTTCTCATTTTGCTAATGGGCTTTGGTACCACGAGTTTGAACCCACACACATCCTCTTCATCCATGCATTTGCTGGATGTGATACAATATCAGCATATTTCGGCTATGGGAAAGAAAACTTCTACTGCATGATTCAATACCAACCATATCTGAAAGTAACATGCATGCTAACTTCTCAGAACTCTAGCCTCCAGAGAACATTTGGAGAAACACGCAGGGGAACAGATCATCTTTGAACGGTAAGGAAAAATTGCTTGTGTGAACATTGGAAGGCTCAGATATGAAATGATTAAGAAATCTGCCCAAAAAATGCATTCAGGCTAGCACGGTTGCCACCAAAATCAGATGCGGCAACGTTTCACTCAATATACACGTACCACCAAGTAAAGGTTGGTTGGGTCCGAGAAACGTACCCATTGCCGTGAGGATGAAGGAAATGCTCGTCCAGTCTTATTACAGTTACAATAATAAATGCATTCAGGAGGGACGTCGGTTCGAATTCCACGTCCAAGCATCCAGATTTGGGTTTTCCATGGTTTCCTCATAATCACTCCAGCTGAATGCCGGGATGCTACCTTCAAAAAGCCATGGCCGAAATCCTTCCGTTCCTTGTCCCCAGTCCCATCGTGCCACTAATGAAACTCGACGTCGACGAGGCGTAAAGTCATAAAAAACAATAATAAAAGACGATACACTTGAGTTTACTTCGAAGGTCGTATCATATTCCTTCCAGAAACCATTGTTCTCCTCCATGCAGCTGTCGCTAATCAGGACTGCATTGTTCAGCTGCTTGCAAAAATTGCTCTCGCCTGCCTCGTGAAAGCGTTCCTGGAATGTAGTAGATGAAGGAGAGGAAGATTTCTTCGACCTCGAGGAAGCTGTTCCTGATGCAATGGATGAAAGACACACAATTCATTGATAAAGCCGGGACAATCCAAACGGAAAAGAAATTTATTTATGACCATTTTTTTAACTTATTTCGAAATTATTATGACTTTATAACTTTGCGTCATAACATTATGCATTGTTGTTCGCTCTATTATCTTCAGTAATAGAGCGATCTGGTAGCTCAAGGCGTCTGACTGGAGATCGAAATCCCGGTCTCAGCAATGATTTTCAAAGGCCATTAACCCGACCTTTACCTCTGCCACAGCTTGCTGTGTAATATGAAGTAAGCCAGAACGATTCTGTGGTTTGGATTCCACCTTAAGCTGTAGGTTCCCTATATGCGGTACTAGTACTTGGTCAGGTTAGATAGCCACAAGAAGCGCACTGCGCGGCCTATCCATAACACTGTAACCTGGCGGCCGAACAATCCTTCGGGATCTCCCGGCCAACAATGCTATATGATTATTGAATGGACCATCAGTAATCAAAGTATAGTACATATATATACTATGTCATACAGAAATACATATATATCGGTTATATATACAGGGGTTTCAGGTCATTTTGAGCTGCAAAGTAGGTAAAAACCCAACTTTTAGGAAAAGTGTGAAATTTGGCTGATTTTCAAAGAACTGTAGCTCGCTTAATTTTGAGTTTAGAAAAAAGTTTGTAATACGAAAGTTGTAGGAAATTTTGTCCTCTTTCAAATTGAAAATAGAATATTTCTTGATAGGACTTATCAGGAAGGAGTTATAGACGAAAAACTGAAAAAAGTACCCAAATTTTGATGTTTTTTGGCCACAGAAAATTGTGCCGAGGGTGTGGAGGTCGAAAACTTGGTTTCTGCATACTCTCACCAATATATACAAGATAAGAAAAAAAAATCTTCTACGTGATGTGATGCAAGTGAGAACTACCCCTTACTGGACTAATAGCCGTTTTATCATTTCCCTAGTACAGCCTCTCATAATCCTGCCCTGCAGATTCACAATTTCGAAATTTCTCCCTACCTCTTGCTCACTGTCTCCTGCCCAAGATATTTTATCGTCAAATGAAATGCTAATATATGAGGTGTGTTTAAACTGGAATTTTGAAATTTCGCGGGTTTTATTAGTCCGATTGGCACAATTTTTTTCTTGATGTGTTGGCAAACATGTCTTAAAAGTATCCATACATTTGATTTTTTTCCTTACTTATGGCTTTAAGCCTCGTTAGGGTGGGACGGGACTGGGGAAAAGTAACGGGAAGGCATTCGGCCATGGCCTGGAGTGATTTGGGGAAACCATGGAAAACCCAAATCTGGATGCCCGGACGGGGATTCGAACAGGCGTCCTCCAGAAAAGGAGGCTAGAACGCTAACCACTCAGCCACCACGCTCGGTGATACATTTTGAGCTAAATCTGATGCTTAGTCTGTTGTCAGCTGTTAAAAGGTAACACGTGTATTAATACAGTTGGCGATTTTTCATTAGTATAAAGTTCTTGTCACAAGGTCAAACGATCAACAAGGAATACTGCCTTCAAGTTCTACGCCGTTTTCGTGAAGCAGTCCGCAGAAATCGCATGGATTTGTGACAAAACAATTCGTCGCTTTTGCATCACGATAATGCACCTGGTCATACATTGTTGCTTTTAGCTAATTTTGGCAAAAACAACACTGTAATGATGCCCCAGCCTCCATATTCGCCAGACATGTGTACCCATAAATAAAGAGAATCTTGAAGGGCCATCGTTTTTACAAGCATAGTTATGATTAAAAGTACATCGCTGGAACATCGAATTCCAGAAGTGTTTTGGGACTGAAAGAAGTGAATAATATCTAATGGGGATTATTTTTAAGGTTATAACATCGATGTAGACGAATAAATAAAATTCGTTCGAACAAATGAAAATTACCGTTATTTTTTAACACACCTGCCGTAATTACATTTCTCACTTTAACCATAAAATTCCTCCTACACCTTAACAATCATATCAAACGTTTATTTTTGTATCAATTTTCCCAATAAGCAGCCAATTTTTGTACTTTTTCCTTATTTCATGTTGACATACCCAAGTAGATATATTGCTCAGATCACTCTGAAGATTAACACAGCCCATGTGTTTAACAACATTATGTCAACCTCAAACAACCTAGGATAAAATATTAACACAGTCACGGAATTTAATAACGAACAGAAATGGTCTTAATACAGTATACTACGGCACCTTGCATTCACTTTCGGTACTGATTTAGTTTAATTTAATTCCAACTGCAATAGAACACACACGCTCTAGTCGCAATGTCGCTACATCCCCACCTTTCCAGCTCATGATTTTTCACAACCTACGTAATCCTGCCCTTTACGAATTGCAACTTTTAACTCCTTCAGTGTTTAACTGTACATTATTTCCCTTGGTAATCTGTTCCACACCCTTAGCTGCAAAAGAAATTTTCCCTCTCCCTTTCGCCAGAATTCAAGTGCAGGTTACTACTATTAATATTACTATTACTCCGCGATTCGTAAAAGTATGTGGCGGAGGGTGCATTGCACCTATCCGGGAAGGTAATGGTTTGGAAGGGATATACGGAATATGGCAAGAGGCACCCATGGGCTATTGTGAGGAACCATCCCAGCATTCGCATGGAGCGATCTGGGGAAACCATGGAAACCCAGATCAGGATGGCCGGAGTACTTTATCGAAAGCTACTCCTGTCGGATTTTATGTTTAGTCGTCCGGTAAATCCTTTCTATTCCACTCCCTAATCGCTCGTGGAAAAAATTAGTACAGAAATGAATCGGTTCTGGTCCTGATTTCTCTTATCTTATTTTCGCGGTCATTCCGGGATATGAATGTTGCTGGTAGAAATATTTGTGTACTGTCATTCCGAAATACGTCAGTCGAGATTTTTCAATTAGGTTATGTCGAGAGCAACGCCTTCGGTGCTCCAGGTCTTCCCAACCTAACTCCTTCAACATCGCACTTACGCTTTCCCTCCAACTATATATACCTGTCACGAATCGGGCGGCTCTTCTTTGGACCATCTCTAATGCCTCCATTAATCCCTTTTGATGGAGACTCCATACAGAGCAACAATATTCTAAGTGATGTCGCACTAGTGACTTGTATGCAATCGATTGAACGTCCGGAGTGCATTGTTTTAAATTACGACCTAGAAATCGAAGCATACGATTTGCTTTACCAATTACATTCTCGATATGCTCATTCCATGACAAATTATTACGAATTGTTACCCCTAGGTATTTAGCGGAATCTACCGTTCTAAGGACAGTGCCATTAATAGTATATTCAAAGCTAAATGGTGTCACCTTTTTACTTACATGCATGCTTGGCACTTTTAGCGTTTAACTCCAACTGCCAATCTTTACACCACGCAATTATTTTCATAATAATGTCTTGTAACGAAGCGCAGTCGTCCTGGGTTGTGATTTCACGATAAATAATAGCATCATCGGCAAATAATCTTTTCATCCCCTTTATTATGTCGCACAAATCATTAATGTATATGAGAAACAATAGAGGCCCTATCACGCTTCCCTGAGAACCCCGGACCTCACTTCAGTAAGTGATGACGCTCACCGTCGAGAACTACTCACTGTGTTCTGCCCTCCAGAAAGTCTGCAACCCAGTCGCATATTTGTCTAGATATGCCGTAGCCACGATGTTTCATAAGTAACCTAGTGTGAGGCACAGTGTCGAAAGCTTTTTTAAAGTCTAATAGAACTGCGATTATGATCATCTATTTCCCTTCCATATACAATTCCTAATCTTTCTACTAGTATCCTATCCTAACTTTATGCTAACCAATTCCTCCACCCGGTAAGTCACTTCCGCATTCGTCACACGCTTTTAGTCAACGTCAGACCTTGTGTTAGTCCGCCACCGGCAGCAGGTCACAGAACCTGCGTGTTGAATAGCTGTAACTCCCGCTCCGGCAGACATGTGTTGATTCAGCTAGCGCGGCGTCCGTCTTCATATTTCAGCAGCGCTGTGCGTGGCGGTATATCGCCCCTGCACCTACTTCTCCCCCTTGTCAGTCGAATTTTAATACTGTGGCGGCTGGGCCATCATTTCTGCCGTCGCTGCAGATCTGCTCGCAGCGAACAGGCGTCCCGTCGATATACGACGCCTCGCGACGCAGCCGCTCGTA
>JARYHS010005412.1:0-29172 GCA_031002005.1 Vandiemenella viatica
TGCTTTAAATTGTGCAAAATATTGTTTTAGTATGATTTTGAGGAACAATTTGCAAGGTTATACTCCTGTTTCCTGCAGCCCGTATTGCATTTTGGACACAACACCCAAATGTCTTACGATAGCATCCTTGCTTTAATAATTCCTCTACATCATATTCAACATTTTTCAATTAAAAGAAAACATTTATTGATTTCACTAAACCATTTACAATTAACTTTCTTGATTGAGAAAGAAAATCTTCACACTTCAGACTTGACTTATCAATATATTCTTTTCATAACAAAAAAAAAAAAAAAAAAAAAAAAAAATCACACACACACATTTTTTATAAACTCAGAGATAATCTTTTTCTGCGATGTAAGTCACAGTTCAGCCAACCTCTAAGGTTATTATCTTACAAATTTCTTCTGAGATTTTTGTTCCATTGTAAGAGATAAGCAAGGGAAATACAAAACTGAATTATTTTGATGTGAAAATTAAGGGCCTGTGACATTTCTTCATTGTGTTACAGGAACAAGTAAAGAAACTGAGACTTGCTGTAAACAAATATATAAATCCAATTTTGACGGACTGCAATAAAATAATAAACCAAGAATTTGCTCTTTGAATAGTATACATGGCTTATTTTGAAGAAAATAGTGATGTTGGTAAATGAAAATAGTAATTTTTTGTCATTAAAAATTGTTTCACCATGTTATGTCTGTTATTACAAGTGATTTTGTCTTTTTAGTTTCATCTATGTATTTCTTATCGAGTTCTGGAGTTTGTATGTTTCGTATATTGTGGAAGTTGTCATTTCCAGAAACTTGCTGTTGAGATGGCACGCAACAGTACAGCTGCTGCATGGGCAGAGACAGAAGTTACTTCACCCACTTCAGGGACAGCACCTGTGACTGGAAATGGAGCAGCATGTGTTGATGTTTCTTCCCCTTTACCACCTTCAAGAGAAGCTTCTACAGCCAGGTAAATTTGTATGGACGAATCCTTTCAGAATAATGTTGAATAGTTCATACCTATTTAAACTGGAATGGAAAAAGAAACAATAATGTACTACAAGTGAAGAATGTGTTGGCAGTGAAGTATGTTTAATAAAGTATGGGGTTGAGGTTGAAGAAATAATTACTTTGTGTCTCCGTGACTCGTACAACGTATGAGACGTATCTTTTAAGTAAGTACCGTTTTGTCACACGTGGCTGCAGCGCTACGGTCGGCGTTCCGCGCATGCGCACTGGGTACCTGCATCTCTTGCCTACGCACTGACGCCATTACAGTCTAATTCTTCCTTGTTTACGTTGTTCACTGAGTGTTTAAGATGCCTCCGATAATCGTGAGTCCCGCCGACTGTGAAGTACGGGCTGTTATAAGATTTCTTTGTGCTAAAGGCCTAAAACCGATCGATATTCATCGTGAGATCTGTGCAGTTTACGGACAAAACATTATGAGTGATGGAATGGTGAGAAAGTGGGTGAGAGCATTTAAAGATGGCCGCACAAATGTGCATGATGAACAACGGAGTGGGCGTCCTTCGGTCGTTAATGAAAGTTTGGTGCAGAAAGTGGACAATAAGGTGAGAGAAAACAGACGCTTTACGATTTCCTCCTTGTGTGATGACTTTCCTAATGTTTCTCGTAGTGTTTTGTATGGCATTGTGACCGAGCACTTGAATTACCGAAAATTGTGCTCACGTTGGGTACCGAAAATGTTAACGGATGTGCACAAAACCAAACGTTTAGGCAGTGCATTGACTTTCCTTGAGCGGTACCACAACGATGGTGATGATTTCTTAAGCCAAATTGTTACGGGCGATGAGACATGGGTGGCCTACGTCACACCTGAATCAAAGCAACAGTCCATGGAATGGCGGCATTCAGATTCACCCAAAAAAGTGAAGTTCAAGCAAACGATTTCTGCCCGGAAAATCATGTGCACAGTTTTTTGGGACAGAAAAGGAGTATTGCTTGTGGTCAATCAATGCAGCAGCTTATTGTGAGACATTGAACAATCTGCGCCGTTCAATCCAGAACAAAAGACGTGGCAAGTTGAGCAAGGGCATCGTTTTGCTGCATGACAATGCCCGTCCACATGTGGCTAATCAGACCAAAGATCTCATCACATCTTTTCGATGGGAAACTCTAGATCATCCTCCGTACAGCCCTGATCTGGCGCCCAGTGACTACCATCTGTTCCTGCACTTGAAGAAACACCTGGGCGGTCAGCGTCTTGAAGACGATAACGAAGTCAAAACAGTTGTGATGCAGTGGTTAACAAGTCAGGCGGCAGACTTCTATGAGGAGGGTTTTCAAAAACTGGTACTACGTTATGACAAGTGCCTCAATATTGAAGGGAATTATGTAGAAAAGTAGAGTAAGGTACAGGCTTTCATGTAAAATAAAATTATTGATATATATTTGCACGTCTTTTTTAATTTCAAAACGGTACTTACTTAAAAAACATGCCTCGTAATTTAAATCATTACTGCTGTGTAATATTTTCCTCACTTTTAAGAAAATAAGGAGCTTTATTTTCTTCTACCTGTTTTTAATGTTCCAGGTGCTTTTGCATTTCATAAAACTTTACAATAGTTTTAGATTTAACGTTTTATTGGTTGGAGGTTTAATTGCTTGTCAAAAGCCTTAAGAATAAATTCTTGGCATAACATTCGATTGTCAGCATAGTGGAGGAGGTGGAAGACATTTCAAAATCCTCCGTTTATCATAGGGGTTGATGATGCGATGTACCATGGAAGTGACGGAATTGTATTACAAAATCAGATCTTGTATATGATGGTGTAGTATGAGACTCACTCTTTGGCTATCAAATTCAGTAGTTGGAGGGGTGAAGTCAAGTATGTCACAATACACAACTTTACTAACATGCAATACAGGGATTGTTTCAATGCATGTGTTATTGAAGCTCTAATTCTGCAGCAGAATCATTAGTGGACATTGTGGTCAGGTTGAAATGCAGCCTGGACCTGAATGACACCTGAAATTTCTCTAACTGCATAAGGTACGAGGAATTTTGTTAATTTATACTGCTTTCACAAGCCCCATGTTAGTTATGTAATGTATCATTATGTAAAATATTTTCAGAGTGGTATCAAAAGAGGTTAACTAGATTTGCATGTGGAAAATTTGCAGGACATAATCAGTAAATGTGATAAATGAGCATGGTAGAGTGTCATTAGAAGATGGGAAGTGGGTGAAGAGAGTGCTTGGAATGTACAAGACGCTTGTAACAACAGAGTACCCAAAAGAAACTATTATTTTTTTAATTGATTTTTTGAGAAAATAAAATGAATGATCTTCAGCACACTCTCCATTGGAACTGATACACTTATCAAATCTTTTATTCCATAGAGCAAAACCTTTTTTTCACTCCTCTTCAAGATGCTTTACAGTGTCAGTCATTTTTCCCCCTTTGACAAAAAATCAGCACAAAGAGAGGGCAGTGTGAACAGGGGCATTGTTGTAATGGAAGAACGAGTCACACTGCTGCCACAAACCAAGCCTTTTCTGTCAATTATTGTTGCACAATATTTTGAAAACAGCCAGGTAAAAGGTCTGGTTAATTGGCTGTCTTGTGGAACAAACTCTAAACAGACAACTCCGTGCACATCAAAGAAACAAATCAGCATTGTTGTGATGTTTGATTTTACTTGCCTTGGATTTTTGGTGCAAGGTGAGCTCAGAGTCTGCCACTGTCTCGATTGTTGCTCATTGTAGGGTCATAATCATAGCACTAGGATTTGTCTCACTTGTGATGCCCTTGAAGTAGTAGTTTAGATCATTTCAGAGTTTTTTCTTCAAAGTGCAGCTTGCTTCCAAGTGATCTTGTTTTCATTGTGCAGTCAGCAATTGAGGCACAAATTTGGAAGCCACCCTTCTAATAACCAAATCTTCACTTAAAATACACTGAATTGAGCTTCTTCAGTTGTATGTTGTTGATCTTTTAGGATGATTTCATGAATTTTTGTTACATTTTCATCAGTTAAAACTGTTGAAGGCTGTCCAGAATAAGGTTGTTCATCAATTGACATTTAACCCCATTTCAAAAAATTGGAAAACCACTCACACACTTGACTTTTCCCCATAGCATGATTCTTTTATGCAATTTTCAATATTTCAAAAATTTCTATGCTGGTTTTCTGAGCAGCAGACAAAACTTCATGAGCGTGCACTGTTCATGACAATCAGCTATCACCAAAATGACGAGCATATAAAACAGCAGTCGTAAAAAAATTCACACCAGCCAAAAACAGCCTTCTCTTGTGAAGGCAATTGGTAGACTGACTCAGGGATGGAAGTATTTCACCCTTCAAGTAGCAAAAACTAGTGCTACAAAAACTACCCTCTACAACATCAGTTCTGTTTCTTTTGAGTACCTTCTCATAGTTGATTGTTCTTGGATGTATATTGGCAGGGAAAAGGAATAGTATAAGGAAGGGAAAAAATTGCGTAACCAACCTGTCATACTTTATTGCTTTACGGGCTATGCCGTCGTTTATTTGATTACCTTAGCTTTCGGCTGCTATACTAAGCAACCAAAAGCTAAGGTAATCAAATAAACGACGTGGCATAGCCCGTAAAGCAATAAAGTATGTACAAAGACAGCCGCGGAAGTCTTACGAATCACAACCTGTCACTTGATTTCAGTTGTAGGAGAGTGAGAAAATTTGCTTTTGTGGATGAGGTAATCAACAATGGGATTAAATCACCAAAAAAAAAAACATTATAGGCTGTTATCTGAAATGCTAAGAGAGTTTAAAAGTAAGATTTTTAAAGGGCAAAAGTAAGTTAATGGTAAATTTGTGGAAAGGGAAGAAAAAATGTAGAAAGTGATCATTGCTTGTTAATAATAACTTTTCTTCCTACTTTTTACCAAGTTTCTAGTTTGTTTCAGATATTGATGTAGTAACGTGTGTTTATAGGTGTAGATAGGTGTAGATACTATTATCTGCCCCACTGTTAAATCATAAAAGAGTTGGTGTGTAATTGAAATGTTGAAGTTGGAAGGTCAAGAAAGAGATAAAAAGGGGTTGTGTAGCAAGATGAAAAAAATAAGAAAGGAAGATAATACACCAGGGGTAATTGAAAATAACAGAAGTGACTTAGCAGGATAGATTTATGGCCACATTTTATTCTGGGTTCAGTATCATTTGCTATGCTTTGTTTTACTTCCTTTCTGTCTGAATCTTTGTGGTGTATTTAAAATTAATCCATTACCATTTTTTTGGTTTAATCGAATCATCTTTACAATGGAAAAAAGGCAAAGAAAGAAACCATGGCTACTATAGATCACACAGAATCATATATATTATTTCTATAAGGTGTTTTTTGTCACAAGCCATTATCTCCCTTCATACCAAACCAAAATCAATAAATGAGATATAATTTTAAAGCTTAAGGTATCCGCTTTTGTAATGCCATATTTTAAGATAATAATTATTCCATATTCGATCCTTCAAGAGCAAAAATACAAACATTTCTAAAATGCATTTTTTTGTATTCAAGCCATTTATCTCCTTGGATATCTAATCGAAATTAATAAATGAAATAAGATTATGAACAGTAATGTCTCCGCTTTAGTAATATCATGTTTAAGAAAAATTTTTTTGAATACAGCCCTTAAAGGAAAAGTATCAATGGTTCTACAACATTTTTTGGTGTCACAAGCCATTTATCTCCATTTACATCTAACCAAAATAAATAAATGGGGTATCATTCCAAAGATTAAGGTCTGTGCTGTGGTCACATCATATTTTAAGAAAGGAATTTTATGGAATTTAACCGTTAACAGGCAAAAATGTCAGTATTTCTAAAAATGCGTTTTTTATGTCTCAAGTCATTTATCTCCCTGGATACCTAACCGAAATTGATAAATGAAGTAGGATTATGAAGAGTAATGTCTCTGCTTTGGTAACATCATGTATTAAGAAAGAAATTTTTGGAATACAAACCTTAAAGGTAAAATGTATCAACGTTCTAAAAGGCACTTATCTACCTTAATATCTAACCAAAATAAATAAATCATTTTATAGATTAAAGTTTCCACTGTGGTCAGATCATATTTTAAGAAAGCAATTTTTCATAGTTTACACCCTTGAAGGTTAAAAGTATCCTTATTTCCATAATATATTTTTGTGTCCACGAACAATTTATTTCCCTTGATATCTAACCAAACTCAAGAAATTAGGTGTTATTTTAGAGATTAATGTCTCCACTTTAATCACATTATATTTTAAGAAAGGATTTTTTTTGTAATATGACTCTTACAGGGCAAAAGTATCATTATTTCCATAACAATTTTTCTTATTTATTCCCTTTACAACACTTTAAACAAACTTTTCCTTTATTGATAAATGAGGTACCATTTTAAAAGTTAAGGTCTCACTTAGGTAACATAATACATTAACTTGACCGTTGAAGGACAAAACTATGGAAATCGCGCGTATGAGACACTTCAGAGCTAAGCTGCCAGATAGTAACAGCACAAATCACAGAGATATTAAAAACTGTTACACTGGTTTCGACAGGCATTGAGCACATTACCAATGAATAGCAGCACCACGTATCACAGAAGTTTCAATAAACTGTGTGCCTTTTGTACATTAACTAGCTTATCGGATATATATACATTTTTGTTTGTTTGTTTTTTGTTACAGAAACATTTCTGTTGTTATATGCAATTTATTTGTAAAATGTTCTCACCGGCTACGCTTGCAGCAAAACATTTCACAGAGAATAGGATATTCTGTGTGTATTTTGTTTAGATTGGTTGTAATTTATAAAGGTCAGTGACAGTATGTCATATAAGTACGTATGATTTACGCTTTCAGTAGTTTTTCCTAATTGTTTTGTAATATTGGCTGAAATGCTAGGCTTTCAAAAACCGATGCAGCCCCACCTGGGTAACCAACAGCACTTTGGCAATATCTGTGTAAGTATCAAGTATAATGCAATTGAAGCATCTCAACGTGTTATTTCCAGTGATATTAAAATGATAAAAACTAGCATTAAAAAAGGAATACAGATAGGTGACACAGACAACCAAAAATATAAATCTGAATTTTTCTGATGCAAATTACTCATTAGCAGTAGAAGTAGACCTGCACATTGAGGCGTCAGTGAAATCCAAATTTCAATATTCTGTGACTAGGTGGCCCATCGGAATTTTTGGAATGTAGTGATTAGTAAGGTTTGAGGTATGTATAGGATGAAAGAAGAACCACCACATTTGTAGCAATTGTTTATTTGTTTAGAGTAATAGGTACGTAACAAAATACTACAATCTTTATTATTTTACCCGTGTACCTAACAAGCTTACTATTCTTGACATTTAATTTCATTCCACCCGCTAGATATCCTGTTTAGATCATCTTGTAGCTGTTCAGTCCTCTCCTGTTTTAATCCTATTTTATAACATTGTCATCTGCACACAATTTAACTTCTGACTTCAACCAATTAATATTGTCATTCAATAAAATAATGAACAGCAATGGTTCCAATACACTACCCTGAGGCACTCCTATACTAACTTCTACCTCTTTTGATACTGCATTTCCAACCATGACTCATTGCTTTCTATCTTTTAATTATTCCTCCAAGTCAATTTTTCATCCACTCTAATGGTTTATACCTTATCTACCACCATTTTATTGTTCATTCTGTCAGATGGTTTTGGTAGATCCAGTACTACACTTTCAACATTGCAGGCCTTGTCCATTTCATTATATTATTATATATTAATATTAATATTAATATTAATTGTGATGGAGCTAACAATCCGGTGGAAATTCCCCCAGTCATCCGTTTACCCCTTTTTATATACATATTTTATAAAAAAATTCTTTTATAACTGGAATGTTAAATTCTCCCCATTTACTATTCTGATTTACAAATTTTAATTTTAAATTCCTTAAGCATTTTTGGAAATTTATTCTCACTACACTTTGGTAACTTGTTCCGAACCCTGACACTCTTACTAACAAAAGAAAATCCCCACTCCCTTATGCATGATATCAAGTGCAAGCTTATGGTCATAGTCGCCTTTCCCCTTCCATGCACTATTTCTAATTCTTTGACCAATATTGCTCCAAGCTCCATCACCAACGTATGCCCAGCACTCCCTTTGCCCTCCTCCTTTCCTCCAATGAGTCCCAATCCAGCTCCCTTGTCATATCAGTTTCTGACTGGGTCCTGCGATAATTTCCACAAACAAATCTAGCTGCTCTTCTTTGCATACCTTCCAACTCCTGTATTTGATAACCAAAATGTGAGTAACAAACTACACCATCATATTCAACCAATGATCTGACCAAAGTTTTGTAACCCAGCTCCCTAACTTCTGTGGTAAATCCTCTATCACCCCTCCAGTAAATAAAGGATTTTGTAACCTTTTCCTACCACCTGCCCAATGTGCTCTGCCCAATTGAGTCTTTTATCAAACATTATGCCAAGATATTCACACTTCAAGCTTTCAACAAGCAATTCTCATCCCACCATATAATCGTAATTAACTTTTTGTTTTTTATTTGTGTACCTAATAAGCTGACCTTTCTTGGCATTTATCTTCATTCCACGCTGACCTACCTATTTAGTTATTCTATCCAGGTCATCATGCAGCATGTCCATTAACTTGCATGTAGCCCACTAATTGAGATTTACATTAGTATCCTTTCATAAAACCATGTAGCTGTTTTCTGAACCAGTTCCTTCCCTCACCATTCATTTCCCCAAATCACTTCATGAATGCTGGGATGCTTCCTTCAAAAACCGAATTGTTTTCCGCTCCTTGTCCCCAGTCCTATCCCGCCTCTAATGACCTCGACGTCAACGAGGTGTTAAGCCATAAGCAAAAAAATAAAAAAATAAAGCTTTCTTTCACATACACTTCTGATGTTGTTTCATACCAATCTCTCCATCAACTTCTCCACCACTGATGCATTTTCCACTTTATCTCACCTCCATTGTGGACAATGTGGACCAGTACTACAGTGGCACTTATCCATTCTTCTTGTATGCAGCAAGTCTCCAAACTCAATCTAAACAATATTACTACAAAAGGTCCAATCCCTCTAGCTTTAATACAGCTGCATCAATATCCAAGCCAGCCCATTTATTCTTTTTTAACTTTCTTTCTTCACCCATAATATCCTCGGGATTTATTTAGTTTTATAGTCTGTTCTTTACTACTTAAATTGGGAAGCTTCTTCTTTGATTTTTCCCCTGCCATACGAGAATGATATTCCTTAATGGAGTCATGACACCAATTACTTAGTATCTCTGCCTTTTCCTTAGCCCCCCTCTTTACTTACTTGCTTGCTTGTTTGGTTGTTTCAAGGTTTACCTACTTCTTTTCTGTCTCTTAACTCTGTTGTGTTCTCTTTTTACCAATCCCCTTAGCCTCTTCCCCTCCCTATTATACGAGGGGCAAGTAAAAAATAAGGTTCCCACATTTTTTTCAGGGTTAAGACATTTTTTATTGCAATAAATAAGTACACCATCTGAAAGCTTGTATTTCAAACTATTTTTCTACATAGTCGCCAGATCTTTCAACACATTTTTCTGACGAGTTATCCACTTCTGAAAACCCGCTTCGAAGAACTCCGCCGCCAGGCCGCCGATGTACTTGGTGACCGCTTCCTTCACCTCTTCATCTGTACTGAAGCGTTGTCCAGCCAAGTGTTGCTTCAATTTCGGGAACAAGTGGAAATCGCTGGGAGCAAGATCAGGGCTGTAGGGGGCATGATCAAGCAATTTCCAGCCGAATTTGTCCAGTAGGGCGGGTGGTCGTTCTGTCGAGAGACATGTGGTCGCGCGTTGTCGTAGTTCAACCTAACGCCCTTGCTCAGTCTTCCTCTCGGCGATTTTGGATGGCTCTTTTGAGTTTCGTTAGCGTCTCGCAGTACCTGTCCGAATTTATTGTGGTCCCTTTAGGCATAAACTCGGTAAGCAAGACGCCTTTTCGGTCCCAAAACACCGTAGCCATCACTTTTCCTGCGGACAGCGTCTGCTTAAACTTCTTCGGCCTCGGCGACCCGGGATGGCGCCATTGTTTCGAGTCTTCTTTTGTTTCCGGAGTGACGTAGTGACACCACGTTTCATCTCCCGTAATAATGGAGTCCAAGAATTCTTCAGTATTCTCGGCGCATTCTCGAAGAAACCCCTCGGCACTTGACGCGATTGTCTTTGTGGGTTTCTGAAAGCATATGCGGGACCCACCGCGCACACACCTTGCGATAACCAAGTTTTTTCGGTCGGTTTTTTCACAAACCTCAGGAATCTGATCAGCCAGCTCCCGAAGCGTTACTCTTCGATCCTCGAGGAGAATGCGCTCAATCTTCGCAACGACTTCGTCGGACACCGATGGCCTCCCGCTCCTTTGCTCGTCGTGAACGTCTGTGCGTCCTTCGGAGAACTCCCTGCACCATTTGCGGACGTGCTGGACGCTGATGCAAGCTTTGCCATAAACTTCTTCCAACTGTCTATGAATTTCAATAGGTGTAAGCTTCTTCGCGTTTAAAAATCGAATCACTGAACGGATTTCACACCTGGCGGTGACGGCGATTGCGGGCTCCATCGCGGATGGCTGTTAGACTGGCACTAAGCTTCGCCGGTTTTTCTCCAGGTAGTTGGAATGGAGTGGGGGGAATCAACAATGAAGGCGGTGTTGCCGGATTTCTCCTAGTATCTCGCGCGGCCAGTGTACAGCGTTGGGAACCTTATTTTTTACTTGCCCCTCGTAGTAAGCAGGTACTGTATTTTGTTTTTTGTTTTATCACTTGAATGCTTTCCACTGTATTGCGCTCTTCTTCCAAATGCTGAATCTTTCACTGAAATATCTTTTGAGTTCAGTAATATGCTTTTTTTATAAATGTTTTCTACAACCACCTTAACTATAGGTCACTGGTTTACTAAACCCTCTAATTTCCATCAACACTGTTTTATTTACTTCTGTAACCTGAGAACCCACAAAATCATCATCTGGCTGTATTTAGAAGACATCCATCCTGTATTGTTCTCTCGTATTCTGTTCTGCTGCCTCTGTAAGCCTCCTTCCATTACTAACATATATGCTAATTGAATAAAATTTTTCAACACTGTGAAACCTCCAGCCTTATATATTTTAAAATCTTGTTCCCTTGTATTATTTTCTCCATTCCCTGCCAGTTGATACATGGTAGATTGAAGTCCTCATCAATAATGAACATTCCTCTGAATATGAATTTAATTTCTCATGTAGGGCCTCGAAATCATTCATTCTTCCACTGCGGTACTCAGCCAAGACCCTAATTTTTTCTTTTGTTGCGCCCCAGAAGTTTACCCCTAGTAATGCATAACTATCATCTAAGAACGCCAGTGAATTGTAGTATTCTTTACTAACCAGTATGAAAACCCGTCCACCAATTCTTCCACTATCTCTATTGTTCATCCTATAACTATCTTCTTTAATGCAAGACTCTACCCTAATCACTGTTTATTGTTTATGTATCTATATTAAGTTACTAAATTCTATTACTTTGTTCATTATACTCCTACAGTGTACTAGTAACAGACTTAAATCTGCCTTTGTTATAATTTTAGCATTTCTATTTGTGAACCTATCTTTCATTTTTCCCTCAGGTTTAACTATTTAATTATTATTTATGATTTTTCCCATCATGCATCTGCTTTCAGTATCTCTCTAGTCACCTGTTTTTAATACCACAGCCTCTAATCTAAAATAGGCTCAGTCCTTACCCCATGATAGCTGCAAGTGGGCTTCCTTACAGATCTAGCTAATAGCTCAGAAAGTGGCCCCTTACTCCTACTATATAGTGTAGGCCATGCCTAGTAAAACCTCACCTACTTCCAAGATAGAACTAATGTGTTTCCCAAGCAGCATCTCAGAGTCTGTATTTACAAGCCTCACAGCATGGTTCAAATGTGGCCTATCATGGTCACTCAAGGACCTGCATGATCTCCATCGTTGTATGCTGTGCCTCCTTCACCACCTTCTTCATCTCACTATGTTATAACTCCCATTTCTATCAATACTATTTCCTGTGACCCACACCATCACTACTGGCCTCCTTCATAGAACCCTTACAAAGTGATCATATATCCTGAATTACCAGTCCTAATGTTGCATTAGGTTTGCAAAATATTTAGCTGGTAGCCTTCCCCAACAGGTCCTGCAGAGGAGAACCTACACTTCCATGGCTAATGCAAAGAATAGTTAGATTTTGCCTACTTTAACTCCTTTCTGCTCTTATTTTTAACAGTATTCTCTATTCTATACTTTATATACATTTATACCATGTTTACATCTTTTTTTCTATTTTTGTATATATATGTATATAAATGTTGGTTTGTTGCTAATCTGAAATCTCTGAAAGTTCTTCACCGATTGCTTTGAATTTTTGATACAGTGTTGCATTCAAATTCACACATGTTTTTGTGTATCTATGTCAAATATTTTGTTTCTACTTTTCTACTCATTTTTTCTTTAGTTTTATTTGTTTCAGTGATTTGGTGTAATTTAATTTTTTTTTATTCCCTTTATTCTTAGAATTGGGAATGAAAAGGTGCGTTTGATCTGACTTGAGGACTAATTTAGAATTAGTTGAAAAAGTATTCCCCAAGATTCAAATCAATTATAAGAATCTCAATTGGCTGAGTGAATGAGCTATTCCTGCTGCCAAGAACAAACGCATGTACAAACTTAGCAATATTATTCGCCAATTGCTTTGAAATTTTTACACAACGTTATGTTCAAAAATCTAAACAAAATGTTTCAAAGGTGATAATGTCCCCATTCCTCACATTACTATTATTTCAATGGCTATGCCATTTCAATTTAATAGATTATAATTCCTAATTCGAGGTGTTTGCAATCATCATCAGCAAAGATCACGGCCAATCATTAGAATTGTGCCGGTTAGATCTAGACTTGAATTGCTTCTGACATGGACCACTGCTTGAATATGGTGGAATGGTGTTGGACCGACGTTATGGGTATCAAATTCAGGATTTGGAAGAGGTACAAAGGAGAGCAGCTAGATTTGTTTGCGGAAATTACCACAGATATGCTGAAGGAGCTGAGTTGTGAGTCATGGAGACAGAAGATGGGCGAAGAGAGTGTTTGGTTTGTTCAAGATTTATAATTGCAACAATGCATGAATGGACATTAGGAGAAGGATTAGAACTTCTACATAGAGGTGAAGATAGGACCATAATCATAACCTGGTACTTGAATTCAGGCAAAAGGGAATAGGAAAAATTTCAAGTTGCAGTTTGTAAAGGGCAGGCATAGGTAGGTGGTAAAAGAATCAGAGATCCAGAAAGGTGCGGGTCTAGGGACGTTACCACCAGAGTATGTGATCTCCACCACAATTAAAATTTAATTAATTAATTCTATCTTGCATGTTCTAGAGTCGTAAAACCATAGCATCTCTACACTGCACAGACAATGGAACAACAAAATATATTGTATACCCCAAGCAGTCTTAAATTAAACATATTAGTATGCTTTCTCTTTTCTTTCTTTTCCATTTAACCAGACTCAGCCACAACAACATGTGACCGGGTACATCTAGTTAAAAGTGTTTTTCTTGTTTTGCTGTTTTAAGACTTCATATTGTTGCATTCATCAACCTAATGTATAAAGTATTCAACCAGATCTTATTCTACCAAGTATAGAAATCTGTGTCGCATTCCTTTTCTGTTTACTAGTACTTTAAATGGTATGATATTCTTCCTCTGTGTTATATATTTTTATTTTACTTTGCAAAATATTGGGCTTAATTGTTTGTTATCAGTTGCCCTAATTTATCTTCCTTTTCAAGTCTTCTTGTTATGCTTTTTTTCCTACTAAAATTTTGCTTTAGTCTATGAATTAAACTGTCACCTCTTTGTCTCTATTTGATTTGTGCCGAAATTCTCTTTTAGCTGAGTTGTTATAACATCACTAACATTTATACTGAACACAACATAAGGCAACAATGGAATAATAGTTTTAAATGCTTCACATAGAACACACACTCATGTTTTCTAACCCAGATGTTTTATCATATCAGTTACAGCATGTGAGAGTAATTTTTCTCAGACAAATATAACTGTCCTCCATTGCATCCCATTTAAATCAATTATTTGATACTCACAATGTTGGTTTCATAGTCCAGGTTCTTTACTTTATGCATGGTTTAAAAGGTCTCATACATTCAGAAAAAAAAAGTTTCACTGAAGAACCCATTTTTGTCATTGACTACTAAATTTATTACAAATGTTTTTTTTTTTTTTTTCTTTCTATTTTCAGATATCTTTATGGATTTACCCAAATCCAGTATTTAATAAAATCTGCATGTACTAACTAAGCTGAGATGTAACAATTCCTTTTATATATATATATAGATTGTTAGGAAACAAAGGCGCTAAAAGCGGACATATTGAACATTAGGATAGGATAAAAACCACCAAATACCAAAGAAGGGGATTCCTGCAGCATTGGTACATGAAAAAAAAAACACGAACACACAAAGAATAAAATTTTCGAGCATCGTTCTTCCTCAGTAGAAGTGAGATGGCTGCACGCAAGCAGCTGGCGTGCAGCCATCTCACTTCTACTGAGGAAAAGAGATGCTCGAAAATTTTATTCTTTGTGTGTTCATGTTTTTTTCATGTACCAACGCCGCAAGAATCCCCTTATTTGCTAAGCGGTGGTTTTTTTATCCTATCCTAATGTTCAATATGTCCGCTTTTAGCGCCTTTGTTTCCTAACAATCTATATATATATAAGGAATTGTTACATCTCAGCTTAGTTAGTACATGCAGATTTTATTAAATACTGGATTTGGGTAAATCCATAAAGATATCTGAAAATAGAAAGAAAAAAAAAACATTTGTAATAAATTTAGTAGTCAATGACAAAAATGGGTTCTTCAGTGAAACTTTTTTTCTGAATGTATGAGACCTTTTAAACCATGCATAAAGTAAAGAACCTGGACTATGAAACCAACATTGTGAGTATCAAATAATTGATTTAAATGGGATGCAATGGAGGACAGTTATATTTGTCTGAGAAAATTACTCTCACATGCTGTAACTGATATGATAAAACATCTGGGTTAGAAAACATGAGTGTGTGTTTCTATGTGAAGCATTTAAAACTATTATTCCATTGTTGCCTTATGTTGTGTTCAGTATAAATGTTAGTGATGTTATAACAACTCAGCTAAAAGAGAATTTCGGCACAAATCAAATAGAGACAAAGAGGTGACAGTTTAATTCATAGACTAAGCAAAATTTTTAGTAGGAAAAAAAGCATAACAAGAAGACTTGAAAAGGAAGATAAATTAGGGCAACTGATAACAAACAATTAAGCCCAATATTTTGGCAAAGTAAATAAAAATATATAACACAGAGGAAGAATATCATACCATTTAAAGTACTAGTAAACAGAAAAGGAATGCGACACAGATTTCTATACTTGGTAGAATAAAGATCTGGTTGAATACTTTATACATTAGGTTGATGAATGCAACAATATGAAGTCTTAAAACAGCAAAACAAGAAAAACACTTTTAACTAGATGTACCCGGTCACATGTTGTTGTGGCTGAGTCTGGTTAAATGGAAAAGAAAGAAAAGAGAAAGCATACTAATATGTTTAATTTAAGACTGCTTGTGGGTATACAATATATTTTGTTGTTCCATTGTCTGTGCAGTGTAGAGATGCTATGGTTTTACGACTCTAGAACATGCAAGATAGAATTAATTAATTAAATTTTAATTGTGGTGGAGATCACATACTCTGGTGGTAACGTCCCTAGACCCGCACCTTTCTGGATCTCTGATTCTTTTACCACCTACCTATGCCTGCCCTTTACAAACTGCAACTTGAAATTTTTCCTATTCCCTTTTGCCTGAATTCAAGTACCAGGTTATGATTATGGTCCTATCTTCACCTCTATGTAGAAGTTCTAATCCTTCTCCTAATGTCCATTCATGCATTGTTGCAATTATAAATCTTGAACAAACCAAACACTCTCTTCGCCCATCTTCTGTCTCTCCATGACTCACAACTCAGCTCCTTCAGCATATCTGTGGTAATTTCCGCAAACAAATCTAGCTGCTCTCCTTTGTACCTCTTCCAAATCCTGAATTTGATACCCATAACGTCGGTCCAACACCACTCCACCATATTCAAGCAGTGGTCCATGTCAGAAGCAATTCAAGTCTAGATCTAACCGGCACAATTCTAATGATTGGCCGTGATCTTTGCTGATGATGATTGCAAACACCTCGAATTAGGAATTATAATCTATTAAATTGAAATGGCATAGCCATTGAAATAATAGTAATGTGAGGAATGGGGACATTATCACCTTTGAAACATTTTGTTTAGATTTTTGAACATAACGTTGTGTAAAAATTTCAAAGCAATTGGCGAATAATATTGCTAAGTTTGTACATGCGTTTGTTCTTGGCAGCAGGAATAGCTCATTCACTCAGCCAATTGAGATTCTTATAATTGATTTGAATCTTGGGGAATACTTTTTCAACTAATTCTAAATTAGTCCTCAAGTCAGATCAAACGGCACCTTTTCATTCCCAATTCTAAGAATAAAGGGAATAAAAAAAAATTAAATTACACCAAATCACTGAAACAAAATAAAACTAAAGAAAAAATGAGTAGAAAAGTAGAAACAAAATATTTGACATAGATACACAAAAACATGTGTGAATTTGAATGCAACACTGTATCAAAAATTCAAAGCAATCGGTGAAGAACTTTCAGAGATTTCAGATTAGCAACAAACCAACATTTATATACATATATATATACAAAAATAGAAAAAAAGATGTAAACATGGTATAAATGTATATAAAGTATAGAATAGAGAATACTGTTAAAAATAAGAGCAGAAAGGAGTTAAAGTAGGCAAAATCTAACTATTCTTTGCATTAGCCATGGAAGTGTAGGTTCTCCTCTGCAGGACCTGTTGGGGAAGGCTACCAGCTAAATATTTTGCAAACCTAATGCAACATTAGGACTGGTAATTCAGGATATATGATCACTTTGTAAGGGTTCTATGAAGGAGGCCAGTAGTGATGGTGTGGGTCACAGGAAATAGTATTGATAGAAATGGGAGTTATAACATAGTGAGATGAAGAAGGTGGTGAAGGAGGCACAGCATACAACGATGGAGATCATGCAGGTCCTTGAGTGACCATGATAGGCCACATTTGAACCATGCTGTGAGGCTTGTAAATACAGACTCTGAGATGCTGCTTGGGAAACACATTAGTTCTATCTTGGAAGTAGGTGAGGTTTTACTAGGCATGGCCTACACCTATATAGTAGGAGTAAGGGGCCACTTTCTGAGCTATTAGCTAGATCTGTAAGGAAGCCCACTTGCAGCTATCATGGGGTAAGGACTGAGCCTATTTTAGATTAGAGGCTGTGGTATTAAAAACAGGTGACTAGAGAGATACTGAAAGCAGATGCATGATGGGAAAAATCATAAATAATAATTAAATAGTTAAACCTGAGGGAAAAATGAAAGATAGGTTCACAAATAGAAATGCTAAAATTATAACAAAGGCAGATTTAAGTCTGTTACTAGTACACTGTAGGAGTATAATGAACAAAGTAATAGAATTTAGTAACTTAATATAGATACATAAACAATAAACAGTGATTAGGGTAGAGTCTTGCATTAAAGAAGATAGTTATAGGATGAACAATAGAGATAGTGGAAGAATTGGTGGACGGGTTTTCATACTGGTTAGTAAAGAATACTACAATTCACTGGCGTTCTTAGATGATAGTTATGCATTACTAGGGGTAAACTTCTGGGGCGCAACAAAAGAAAAAATTAGGGTCTTGGCTGAGTACCGCAGTGGAAGAATGAATGATTTCGAGGCCCTACATGAGAAATTAAATTCATATTCAGAGGAATGTTCATTATTGATGAGGACTTCAATCTACCATGTATCAACTGGCAGGGAATGGAGATAAATAATACAAGGGAACAAAGATTTTAAAATATATAAGGCTGGAGGTTTCACAGTGTTGAAAATTTTATTCAATTAGCATATATGTTAGTAATGGAAGGAGGCTCTACAGAGGCAGCAGAACAGAATACGAGAGAACAATACAGGATGGATGTCTTCTAAATACAGCCAGATGATGATTTTGTGGGGTTCTCAGGTTACAGAAGTAAATAAAACAGTGTTGATGGAAATTAGAGGGTTTAGTAAACCAGTGACCTATAGTTAAGGTGGTTGTAGAAACATTTATAAAAAAAAGCATATGTTACTGAACTCAAAAGATATTTCAGTGAAAGATTCAGCATTTGGAAGAAGAGCGCCAATACAGTGGAAAGCATTCAAGGTGATAAAACAAAAAACAAAATACAGTACCTGCTTACTACGAGGGGCAAGTAAAAAATAAGGTTCCCAACGCTGTACACTGGCCGCGCGAGATACTAGGAGAAATCCGGCAACACCGCCTTCATTGTTGATTCCCCCCACTCCATTCCAACTACCTGGAGAAAAACCGGCGAAGCTTAGTGCCAGTCTAACAGCCATCCGCGATGGAGCCCGCAATCGCCGTCACCGCCAGGTGTGAAATCCGTTCAGTGATTCGATTTTTAAACGCGAAGAAGCTTACACTTATTGAAATTCATAGACAGTTGGAAGAAGTTTATGGCAAAGCTTGCATCAGCGTCCAGCACGTCTGCAAATGGTGCAGGGAGTTCTCCGAAGGACGCACAGACGTTCACGACGAGCAAAGGAGCGGGAGGCCATCGGTGTCCGACGAAGTCGTTGCGAAGATTGAGCGCATTCTCCTCGAGGAACGAAGAGTAATGCTTCGGGAGCTGGCTGATCAGATTCCTGAGGTTTGTGAAAAAACCACCGAAAAACTTGGTTATCGCAAGGTGTGTGCGCGGTGGGTCCCGCATATGCTTTCAGAAACCCACAAAGACAATCGCGTCAAGTGCGCCGAGGGGTTTCTTCGAGAATGCGCCGAGAATACTGAAGAATTCTTGGACTCCATTATTACGGGAGATGAAACGTGGTGTCACTACGTCACTCCGGAAACAAAAGAAGACTCGAAACAATGGCGCCATCCCGGGTCGCCGAGGCCGAAGAAGTTTAAGCAGACGCTGTCCGCAGGAAAAGTGATGGCTACGGTGTTTTGGGACCGAAAAGGCGTCTTGCTTACCGAGTTTATGCCTAAAGGGACCACAATAAATTCGGACAGGTACTGCGAGACGCTAACGAAACTCAAAAGAGCCATCCAAAATCGCCGGAGAGGAAGACTGAGCAAGGGCGTTAGGTTGAACTACGACAACGCGCGACCACATGTCTCTCGACAGACCACCGCCCTACTGGACAAATTCGGCTGGAAATTGCTTGATCATGCCCCCTACAGCCCTGATCTTGCTCCCAGCGATTTCCACTTGTTCCCGAAATTGAAGCAACACTTGGCTGGACAACGCTTCAGTACAGATGAAGAGGTGAAGGAAGCGGTCACCAAGTACATCGGCGGCCTGGCGGCGGAGTTCTTCGAAGCGGGTTTTCAGAAGTGGATAACTCGTCAGAAAAAATGTGTTGAAAGATCTGGCGACTATGTAGAAAAATAGTTTGAAATACAAGCTTTCAGATGGTGTACTTATTTATTGCAATAAAAAATGTCTTAACCCTGAAAAAAATGTGGGAACCTTATTTTTTACTTGCCCCTCGTATAATAGGGAGGGGAAGAGGCTAAGGGGATTGGTAAAAAGAGAACACAACAGAGTTAAGAGACAGAAAAGAAGTAGGTAAACCTTGAAACAACCAAACAAGCAAGCAAGTAAGTAAAGAGGGGGGCTAAGGAAAAGGCAGAGATACTAAGTAATTGGTGTCATGACTCCATTAAGGAATATCATTCTCGTATGGCAGGGGAAAAATCAAAGAAGAAGCTTCCCAATTTAAGTAGTAAAGAACAGACTATAAAACTAAATAAATCCCGAGGATATTATGGGTGAAGAAAGAAAGTTAAAAAAGAATAAATGGGCTGGCTTGGATATTGATGCAGCTGTATTAAAGCTAGAGGGATTGGACCTTTTGTAGTAATATTGTTTAGATTGAGTTTGGAGACTTGCTGCATACAAGAAGAATGGATAAGTGCCACTGTAGTACTGGTCCACATTGTCCACAATGGAGGTGAGATAAAGTGGAAAATGCATCAGTGGTGGAGAAGTTGATGGAGAGATTGGTATGAAACAACATCAGAAGTGTATGTGAAAGAAAGCTTTATTTTTTTATTTTTTTGCTTATGGCTTAACACCTCGTTGACGTCGAGGTCATTAGAGGCGGGATAGGACTGGGGACAAGGAGCGGAAAACAATTCGGTTTTTGAAGGAAGCATCCCAGCATTCATGAAGTGATTTGGGGAAATGAATGGTGAGGGAAGGAACTGGTTCAGAAAACAGCTACATGGTTTTATGAAAGGATACTAATGTAAATCTCAATTAGTGGGCTACATGCAAGTTAATGGACATGCTGCATGATGACCTGGATAGAATAACTAAATAGGTAGGTCAGCGTGGAATGAAGATAAATGCCAAGAAAGGTCAGCTTATTAGGTACACAAATAAAAACAAAAAGTTAATTACGATTATATGGTGGGATGAGAATTGCTTGTTGAAAGCTTGAAGTGTGAATATCTTGGCATAATGTTTGATAAAAGACTCAATTGGGCAGAGCACATTGGGCAGGTGGTAGGAAAAGGTTACAAAATCCTTTATTTACTGGAGGGGTGATAGAGGATTTACCACAGAAGTTAGGGAGCTGGGTTACAAAACTTTGGTCAGATCATTGGTTGAATATGATGGTGTAGTTTGTTACTCACATTTTGGTTATCAAATACAGGAGTTGGAAGGTATGCAAAGAAGAGCAGCTAGATTTGTTTGTGGAAATTATCGCAGGACCCAGTCAGAAACTGATATGACAAGGGAGCTGGATTGGGACTCATTGGAGGAAAGGAGGAGGGCAAAGGGAGTGCTGGGCATACGTTGGTGATGGAGCTTGGAGCAATATTGGTCAAAGAATTAGAAATAGTGCATGGAAGGGGAAAGGCGACTATGACCATAAGCTTGCACTTGATATCATGCATAAGGGAGTGGGGATTTTCTTTTGTTAGTAAGAGTGTCAGGGTTCGGAACAAGTTACCAAGTGTAGTGAGAATAAATTTCCAAAAATGCTTAAGGAATTTAAAATTAAAATTTGTAAATCAGAATAGTAAATGGGGAGGAATTTAACATTCCAGTTATAAAAGAATTTTTTTTATAAAATATGTATATAAAAAGGGGTAAACGGATGACTGGGGGAATTTCCACCGGATTGTTAGCTCCATCACAATTAATATTAATATTAATAATAATAATAATAATGAAATGGACAAGGCCTGCAATGTTGAAAGTGTAGTACTGGATCTACCAAAACCATCTGACAGAATGAACAATAAAATGGTGGTAGATAAGGTATAAACCATTAGAGTGGATGAAAAATTGACTTGGAGGAATAATTAAAAGATAGAAAGCAATGAGTCATGGTTGGAAATGCAGTATCAAAAGAGGTAGAAGTTAGTATAGGAGTGCCTCAGGGTAGTGTATTGGAACCATTGCTGTTCATTATTTTATTGAATGACAATATTAATTGGTTGAAGTCAGAAGTTAAATTGTGTGCAGATGACAATGTTATAAAATAGGATTAAAACAGGAGAGGACTGAACAGCTACAAGATGATCTAAACAGGATATCTAGCGGGTGGAATGAAATTAAATGTCAAGAATAGTAAGCTTGTTAGGTACACGGGTAAAATAATAAAGATTGTAGTATTTTGTTACATACCTATTACTCTAAACAAATAAACAATTGCTACAAATGTGGTGGTTCTTCTTTCATCCTATACATACCTCAAACCTTACTAATCACTACATTCGCAAAATTCCGTATGGGCCACCTAGTCACAGAATATTGAAATTTGGATTTCACTGACGCCTCAATGTGCAGGTCTACTTCTACTGCTAATGAGTAATTTGCATCAGAAAAATTCAGATTTATATTTTTGGTTGTCTGTGTCACCTATCTGTATTCCTTTTTTAATGCTAGTTTACATTATCATTTTAATATCACTGGAAATAACACGTTGAGATGCTTCAATTGCATTATACTTGATACTTACACAGATATTGCCAAAGTGCTGTTGGTTACCCAGGTGGGGCTGCATCGGTTTTTGAAAGCCTAGCATTTCAGCCAATATTACAAAACAATTAGGAAAAACTACTGAAAGCGTAAATCATACGTACTTATATGACATACTGTCACTGACCTTTATAAATTACAACCAATCTAAACAAAATACACACAGAATATCCTATTCTCTGTGAAATGTTTTGCTGCAAGTGTAGCCGGTGAGAACATTTTACAAATAAATTGCATATAACAACAGAAATGTTTCTGTAACAAAAACAAACAAACAAAAATGTATATATATCCGATAAGCTAGTTAATGTACGAAAGGCACACAGTTTATTGAAACTTCTGTGATACGTGGTGCTGCTATTCATTGGTAATGTGCTCAATGCCTGTCGAAACCAGTGTAACAGTTTATTAATATCTCTGTGATTTGTGCTGTTACTATCTGGCAGCTTAGCTCTGAAGTGACTCATACGCGCGATTTCCATAGTTTTGTCCTTCAACGGTCAAGTTAATGTATTATGTTACCTAAGTGGAGACCTTAACTTTTAAAATGGTACCTCATTTATCAATAAAGGAAAAGTTTGTTTAAAGTGTTGTAAAGGGAATAAATAAGAAAAATTGTTATGGAAATAATGATACTTTTGCCCTGTAAGAGTCATATTACAAAAAAAATCCTTTCTTAAAATATAATGTGATTAAAGTGGAGACATTAATCTCTAAAATAACACCTAATTTCTTGAGTTTGGTTAGATATCAAGGGAAATAAATTGTTCGTGGACACAAAAATATATTATGGAAATAAGGATACTTTTAACCTTCAAGGGTGTAAACTATGAAAAATTGCTTTCTTAAAATATGATCTGACCACAGTGGAAACTTTAATCTATAAAATGATTTATTTATTTTGGTTAGATATTAAGGTAGATAAGTGCCTTTTAGAACGTTGATACATTTTACCTTTAAGGTTTGTATTCCAAAAATTTTCTTTCTTAATACATGATGTTACCAAAGCAGAGACATTACTCTTCATAATCCTACTTCATTTATCAATTTCGGTTAGGTATCCAGGGAGATAAATGACTCGAGACATAAAAAACGCATTTTTAGAAATACTGATATTTTTGCCCTTTAACGGTTAAATTCCATAAAATTCCTTTCTTAAAATATGATGCGACCACAGCACGGACCTTAATCTTTGGAATGATACCCCATTTATTTATTTTGGTTAGATGTAAATGGAGATAAATGGCTTGTGACACCAAAAAATGTTGTAGAACCATTGATACTTTTCCTTTAAGGGCTGTATTCAAAAAAAATTCTTTCTTAAAACATGATATTACTAAAGCGGAGACATTACTGTTCATAATCTTATTTCATTTATTAATTTCGATTAGATATCCAAGGAGATAAATGGCTTGAGATACAAAAAAAAATTCATTTTAGAAATGTTTGTATTTTTGCTCTTGAAGGATCGAATATGGAATAACTATTATCTTAAAATATGGCATTACAAAAGCGGATACCTTAAGCTTTAAAATTATATCTCATTTATTGATTTTGGTTTGGTATGAAGGGAGATAATGGCTTGTGACAAAAAAACACCTTATAGAAATAATATATATGATTCTGTGTGATCTATAGTAGCCATGGTTTCTTTCTTTGCCTTTTTTCCATTGTAAAGATGATTCGATTAAACCAAAAAAATGGTAATGGATTAATTTTAAATACACCACAAAGATTCAGACAGAAAGGAAGTAAAACAAAGCATAGCAAATGATATTGAACCCAGAATAAAATGTGGCCATAAATCTATCCTGCTATGTCACTTCTGTTATTTTCAATGACCCCTGGTGTATTTATCTTCCTTTCTTATTTTTATTCATCTTGCTACACAACCCCTTTTTATCTCTTTCTTGACCTTCCAACTTCAACATTTCAATTACATACCAACTCTTTTATGATTTAACAGTGGGGCAGATAATAGTATCTACACCTATCTACACCTATAAACACACGTTACTACATCAATATCTGAAACAAACTAGAAACTTGGTAAAAAGTAGGAAGAAACGTTATTATTAACAAGCAATGATCACTTTCTACATTTTTTCTTCCCTTTCCACAAATTTACCATTAACTTACTTTTGCCCTTTAAAAATCTTACTTTTAAACTCTCTTAGCATTTCAGATAACAGCCTATAATGTTTTTTTGGTGATTTAATCCCATTGTTGATTACCTCATCCACAAAAGCAAATTTTCTCACTCTCCTACAACTGAAATCAAGTGACAGGTTGTGATTCTTAAGACTTCCGCGGCTGTCTTTGTACATACTTTATTGCTTTACGGGCTATGCCACGTTGTTTATTTGATTACCTTAGCTTTTGGCTGCTTAGTATAGCAGCCGAAAGCTAAGGTAATCAAATAAACGATGCGGCATAGCCCGTAAAGCAATAAAGTATGACAGGTTATGGTTACGGTAATTTTTTTCCCTTCCTTATACTATTCCTTTTCCCTGCCAATATACATCCAAGAACAATCAACTATGAGAAGGTACTCAAAAGAAACAGAACTGATGTTGTAGAGGGTGTAGTTTTTGTAGCACTAGTTTTTGCTACTTGAAGGGTGAAATACTTCCATCCCTGAGTCAGTCTACCAATTGCCTTCACAAGAGAAGGCTGTTTTTGGCTGGTGTGAATTTTTTTACGACTGCTGTTTTATATGCTCGTCATTTTGGTGATAGCTGATTGTCATGAACAGTGCACGCTCATGAAGTTTTGTCTGCTGCTCAGAAAACCAGCATAGAAATTTTTGAAATATTGAAAATTGCATAAAAGAATCATGCTATGGGGAAAAGTCAAGTGTGTGAGTGGTTTTCCAATTTTTTGAAATGGGGTTAAATGTCAATTGATGAACAACCTTATTCTGGACAGCCTTCAACAGTTTTAACTGATGAAAATGTAACAAAAATTCATGAAATCATCCTAAAGATCAACAACATACAACTGAAGAAGCTCAATTCAGTGTATTTTAAGTGAAGATTTGGTTATTAGAAGGGTGGCTTCCAAATTTGTGCCTCAATTGCTGACTGCACAATGAAAACAAGATCACTTGGAAGCAAGCTGCACTTTGAAGAAAAAACTCTGAAATGATCTAAACTACTACTTCAAGGGCATCACAAGTGAGACAAATCCTAGTGCTATGATTATGACCCTACAATGAGCAACAATCGAGACAGTGGCAGACTCTGAGCTCACCTTGCACCAAAAATCCAAGGCAAGTAAAATCAAACATCACAACAATGCTGATTTGTTTCTTTGATGTGCACGGAGTTGTCTGTTTAGAGTTTGTTCCACAAGACAGCCAATTAACCAGACCTTTTACCTGGCTGTTTTCAAAATATTGTGCAACAATAATTGACAGAAAAGGCTTGGTTTGTGGCAGCAGTGTGACTCGTTCTTCCATTACAACAATGCCCCTGTTCACACTGCCCTCTCTTTGTGCTGATTTTTGTCAAAGGGGGAAAAATGACTGACACTGTAAAGCATCTTTGAAGAGGAGTGAAAAAAAGGTTTTGCTCTATGGAATAAAAGATTTGATAAGTGTATCAGTTCCAATGGAGAGTGTGCTGAAGATCATTCATTTTATTTTCTCAAAAATCAATTAAAAAATAATAGTTTCTTTTGGGTACTCTGTTGTTACAAGCGTCTTGTACATTCCAAGCACTCTCTTCACCCACTTCCCATCTTCTAATGACACTCTACCATGCTCATTTATCACATTTACTGATTATGTCCTGCAAATTTTCCACATGCAAATCTAGTTAACCTCTTTTGATACCACTCTGAAAATATTTTACATAATGATACATTACATAACTAACATGGGGCTTGTGAAAGCAGTATAAATTAACAAAATTCCTCGTACCTTATGCAGTTAGAGAAATTTCAGGTGTCATTCAGGTCCAGGCTGCATTTCAACCTGACCACAATGTCCACTAATGATTCTGCTGCAGAATTAGAGCTTCAATAACACATGCATTGAAACAATCCCTGTATTGCATGTTAGTAAAGTTGTGTATTGTGACATACTTGACTTCACCCCTCCAACTACTGAATTTGATAGCCAAAGAGTGAGTCTCATACTACACCATCATATACAAGATCTGATTTTGTAATACAATTCCGTCACTTCCATGGTACATCGCATCATCAACCCCTATGATAAACGGAGGATTTGGAAATGTCTTCCACCTCCTCCACTATGCCTGACAATCGAATGTTATGCCAAGAATTTATTCTTAGGCTTTTGACAAGCAATTAAACCTCCAACCAATAAAACGTTAATCTAAAACTATTGTAAAGTTTTATGAAATGCAAAAGCACCTGGAACATTAAAACAGGTAGAAGAAAATAAAGCTCCTTATTTTCTTAAAAGTGAGGAAAATATTACACAGCAGTAATGATTTAAATTACGAGGCATGTTTTTTAAGTAAGTACCGTTTTGAAATTAAAAAGACGTGCAAATATATATCAATAATTTTATTTGTACATGAAAGCCTGCACCTTACTTTACTTTTCTACATAATTCCCTTCAATATTGAGGTACTAGTCATAACGCAGGTACCAGTTTTTGAAAACCCTCCTCATAGAAGTCTGCCACCTGACTTGTTAACCACTGCATCACAACTGTTTTGACTTCGTTATCGTCTTCAAGTCGCTGACCGCCCAGGTGTTTCTTCAAGTGCAGGAAAAAGAGGGCAGTCACTGAGCGCCAGGATCAGGGCTGTACAGAAGATGATCTAGAGTTTCCCATCGAAAAGATGTGACGAGAATCTTTAGTCTGATTAGCCACATGTGGACTGGCATTGTCATGCAGCAAAACTATGCCCTTGCTCAACTTGCCACATCTTTTGTTCTGGATTGAACGGCGCAGATTGTTCAATGTCTCACAATAAGCTGCTACATTGATTGACCACAAGCAATATTCCTTTCCTGTCCCAAAAAACTGTGCACATGATTTTCCGGGCAGAAATCGTTTGCTTGAACTTCACTTTTTTGGGTGAATCTGAATGCCGCCATTCCATGGACTGTTGCTTTGATACAGGTGTGACGTAGGCCACCCATGTCTCATCGCCATAACAATTTGGCTTAAGAAATCATCACCACCGTTGTGGTACTGCTCAAGGAAAGTCAATGCACTGCCTAAACGTTTGGTTTTGTGCACATCCGTTAACATTTTCGGTACCCAACGTGAACACAATTTCGGTAATTCAAGTGCTCGTTCACAATGTCATACAAAACACTACGAGAAACATTAGGAAAGTTATCACACAAGGAGGAAATCGTAAAGCGTCTGTTTTCTCTCACCTTATTGTCCACTTTCTGCAGCAAATATTTCATTAACAACCGAAGGACGCCCACTCCGTTGTTTATCATGCACATTTGTGCGGCCATCTTTAAATGATCTCACCCACTTTCTCACCATTCCATCACTCGTAATGTTTTGTCCGTAAACCTGCACAGATCTCACGATGAATATCGATCGGTTTTAGGCCTTTAGCACAAAGAAATCTTATAACAGCCCGTACTTCACAGTCGGCGGGACTCACGATTATCGGAGGCATCTTAAACTCAGTGAACAACGTAAACAAGGAAGAATTAGACTGTAATGGCGTCAGTGCGTAGGCAAGAGATGCAGGTACCCAGTGCGCATGCGCGGAACGCCGACCGTAGCACTGCAGCCACAGTGTGACAAAACGGTACTTACTTAAAAGATACGTCTCATACGTTGTACGAGTCACGGAGACACAAAGTAATTATTTCTTCAACCTCAACCCCATACTTTATTAAACATACTTCACTGCCAACACATTCTTCACTTGTAGTACATTATTGTTTCTTTTTCCATTCCAGTTTAAATAGGTTGAACTATTCAACATTATTCTGAAAGGATTCGTCCATACAAATTTACCTGGCTGTAGAAGCTTCTCTTGAGGATGGTAAAGGGGAAGAAACATCAACACATGCTGCTCCATTTCCAGTCACAGGTGCTGTCCCTGAAGTGGGTGAAGTAACTTCTGTCTCTGCCCATGCAGCAGCTGTACTGTTGCGTGCCATCTCAACAGCAAGTTTCTGGAAATGACAACTTCCACAATATACGAAACATACAAACTCCAGAACTCGATAAGAAATACATAGATGAAACTAAAAAGACAAAATCACTTGTAATAACAGACATAACATGGTGAAACAATTTTTAATGACAAAAAATTACTATTTTCATTTACCAACATCACTATTTTCTTCAAAATAAGCCAAGCCATGTATACTATTCAAAGAGCAAATTCTTGGTTTATTATTTTATTGCAGTCCGTCAAAATTGGATTTATATATTTGTTTACAGCAAGTCTCAGTTTCTTTACTTGTTCCTGTAACACAATGAAGAAATGTCACAGGCCCTTAATTTTCACATCAAAATAATTCAGTTTTGTATTTCCCTTGCTTATCTCTTACAATGGAACAAAAATCTCAGAAGAAATTTGTAAGATAATAACCTTAGAGGTTGGCTGAACTGTGACTTACATCGCAGAAAAAGATTATCTCTGAGTTTATAAAAAATGTGTGTGTGTGATTTTTTTTTTTTTTTTTTTTTTTTTTTGTTATGAAAAGAATATATTGATAAGTCAAGTCTGAAGTGTGAAGATTTTCTTTCTCAATCAAGAAAGTTAATTGTAAATGGTTTAGTGAAATCAATAAATGTTTTCTTTTAATTGAAAAATGTTGAATATGATGTAGAGGAATTATTAAAGCAAGGATGCTATCGTAAGACATTTGGGTGTTGTGTCCAAAATGCAATACGGGCTGCAGGAAACAGGAGTATAACCTTGCAAATTGTTCCTCAAAATCATACTAAAACAATATTTTGCACAATTTAAAGCA